>JANHFL010006666.1:21640-33787 GCA_032468155.1 Oxyrhabdium leporinum | reverse complement strand
GATCTCTGAAAACGGGGCACACGGAGGCGGCAATAGGCTATGGCGATCCCTGCAGCCTGAAACAGCTGATCGTTGGGAGGCCGATTCTAGTGAAAATCAGCTGCTTCTGCTAATCAGGCTGTGATGAAGCTGAAACAGGGTTTTTGCTGTTTGCTGCAAGGGGGCAAATTGCTGGGAGGCAGAGGCAGATTTCCCCCCCCCCCTTGTTTTCCTCTCCAAAAGCTAGGTGCGTCTTATACTTCGGAGCATCTTATACTCCGAAAAATACGGTATGTTCTTTTCTTTAATCAAAGTAGTCAATTTTGCCATTTCAGCCAACTCCATCAACTTCTGCAACCATTTGTCCATGGTAGGAATCGAAGTGTCCTTCCATTTTTGTGCATAAAATAGTCTTGCTGCTGTCAACATATATAGTAACAAAGTTCAATTTTTTTCTCCAGTTCTTTTTCCATTATGCCCAAAAGGAATAGTTCTGGTTTCATTTTTATCTCCATTTTCAAAATTTCATTTATTAAAATATGAATCATACTCCAATATTTTTTTTGCTTTATCACATGTCCACCATAGATGATAAAAAATCCCTTATTTGCTTTTACACTTCCAACATTCATTTGACATACTTTTATACATCTAAGATAACTTATCTGGTGTTAAATATACCAATCATACATCATCTTATAGAAATTTTCTTTTAGATTATAATTTAATGTAAATTTTAAACCCTTCTACATATTTTACCATTGTTCAAGCATCACATTATATCCAAAATTCCTTGCTCACTGAATCATACAATGTTTTACAAGTTCATTTTCCAAATTCAATTTCAATAACATTTTATAGATCTTAAAAATAATATGTTCATCGTTGCCACATGATGAAATTTCCAATTCATTTTTAACAAAGTCAAATCCATAATGCTTTTTATGTGTTATGGATTTGACAGTTTCAACCTTTCTTTCAGTTGTTGATAAGTAAACCAATGGCAAATATAACCTTCTGATTTAAGTTCTTCCCTCAGCTTTAATATTGGGTCACCAGAGTTTAAAGATATAATTTTACCATATGTCAGCCAGTCTGGCTTTGCCACCATTTCTTTTTTTAAAAAAGCTTCCTGTGGTGATACCCAAAGGGGCAGCTTCGTAGAGAGCCTTGTTTTATATTTATTCCAAACTCTTAGTATGGCACATCTAACAAAATGGTTATTAAAGTCAACATTAACTTCACTTTTATCATATCATAAGTAGCCGTGCCATCCAAATCTTAATTTATGGCCCTCTAGTTTGAGTAACCTCTTATCCTGGAGATCCACCCATTCTTTTGACCAAGTCAAACAGCATTCATCAAAATACAATTTTATATCTGGTAGACCCAATCCCTCTCTTTTCTTAGCATCTTGCAATAGCTTATATCTAATACTTGGTTTTTTTCCCTTGCCATATGAACTTAGAAATATCCTGCCATTGTTTAAATGGATTATCAGTTGTGAGTATTGGTAATGTCTGAAATAAAAAAAGCATCTTTGGTAAGATATTCATCTTGATTACAGAGATTCTACCCAATAGGGAAGTTTTTATTTTGAAACCCTTGTACTTTAATTGCTGCACATTATGATAGTCACAAAGAATAATTCTATCTAATATATTTATTGATTTATATTTCATATTTTTATTTGCTCATCTCCCTCAGATGCAAAGATACTATAAATGTAATAGCTTTAAAATATTGATGATATTGGACTAATATCAATTATTGTTATCCTTATTTTCTTTCTATTACAAATGTATTAAAGACATGATATCATTGTGCCTATTCTAAATGATCAAGTGTATGGGGTGGGTTCTTTGTTTTTTCTGCAGTGGGAAGTATGAATTCACATTTTTCCCAATATTTTTATATTTCTTGATAATTTTCAGGCCTTAATATACCCTAATGAACTAAGTTTTTTGGGTTAGTTCATTAACTTTAGTTAAATTAGTTAAACTCTAATTTCTTTAGAAATACCTGTACTTTGACATATTTTCCATATTTCAAAATAGACTTTGTTATTTCCATTCTACAAAGTACAAAACATTAGTAGCAAAGTAATGCTGCCATCACATTAATTCACTAAAATGCTTCCAAGCCCCATGTAAGCTTGCACATACTTTTAAATAATTAAAATATTTAAAATTGAGTGAAAGCTGCTGTTTGTTTCAAATGTATCACCTGTCAAGGAAAGAAAGGTAAGCAAAGGAAGGGGAAATTTGCTTTTTGATAAAGAAGGATTTGTGATTGGTCATGTCCATCCTGACAGCCATTTTGCGGTTCTCTCATGGCAGCCAGTTTTTGAGAATGCTTGTAGCATGCTTTCAAAATTTCATACATACCAAGTGGTTCAATAACGTTTTACCTGTTCTTAGGCTAAATGACTATGAATGAAGTTTTATTTTGCTTTATTTTTCTGTACAGATTAAAGATTTTATTCTATTTTCCAGTAAATCTTCTATAGTCTGGTGATACAGTTTGTAACTGCTGGAGAATTATGATGGTGTTTGCTCTAGCCAATCACACTCTCGCCAATCACACTCACTCTGTGGTCCTATATATTTGTTTTTATAGATCAAGTGTACTGGTTCAAAATATCATCTCTGCAGTCTAGACATAGTTTACCTAATGTCAATTTTCTGAAGCAAGAGAAATTGGGGTCTTCACTACAGACAGTCTTGCCCTTGGCCACTCTCTGGTCAATTTCTAAGAAGATATTAGCCAAACTTGATATTAATATCTGATCAATATCATGCTGCACATAGAAATCTCCAGGGCCTGATTTTCCCAGGTTTTTTTTTTAAAGCACCCACCTTCTACTGCTTCTTTTAATAACAGAAACAGTAGTTTTAAGTGAATTTGAAAGAACAAATATTATACAGGATTGTATTTGCTATAAATTTTGCCCAATGGCTCCTGCTCAGAAGATGTCAAAAGCATTTAGCCTAAGCTCCATTTCAAGAAGGCCAGCTTCTTCTAAACTTTGCAAATGTGCACTGCTTGGATTCAGTTTTCATCAATTTGCATAATTTCTGAGCTAATTGCGTATTTGGCTGGAAAGTTTCTTTAGTTGCTTTTCTAGTAGTGCTTGGTGGCTAACACTTTTGTTTGCACTGGTATCATTTCACTGAAGTGGAAAGAAAAAAATACTAAAGAGCATAGTTTTTCACTGGAGGATTCCATTCTGTCATTTTCCTGCTCCTCAGAAGAAAGCAACGGATGTAAAACTAATGTCCATACTTGGACTTCAAAAACAGAAGCAGGCAACCAGATATAGAAGGCATTAATGCTCTACTGCCATCCAGTGGCTACTCAAAGTTGTCCAAGCTAGGTGGACCTAGTTATAATCTTGATCTGATTGATGAAATAGAGACCTAAATTATCAAATTCTGGAAAGTGTATGGCTATCAGTTTCCACTGATATTTTTGTATTTTGGTGGTACATAAATATGATGAATAAATGAAGACATGCATACATAGATGTAATTCCACGGTTATAATGATATTTCACAAAAGAATTCTGCCTAGTTGTTATCATGCCTGGTTCTGTTCCATTTGTGGAGAGTGACACTTGCTGTTTAAAATCAGCACTGCAACTGTGGGAGTCAGAATAAGACTTGAATTAATGTTGTGAAATGTTCTGGGGGTTAAGCATGGAACTGTGAATGACATGGAGCAAGTTACAGTAAGTATGGTTTTATAGCAACATCAGCCCTTTAGTGAACATTAGGATGGGATTTTAAGAACAAATAATAATGTTCTGCCACAGATGCATGAGCTTATTGTCTGTCTGAGAATCTGAAAATGATACTCTGTTAAATGACTGGCTATTTGTTCCATTTTTAAAAAAAATTAAGCTGTATGCAAACTAAAAATACAAGTTAACAATGGAACAACAGTGTTCAGTATTCATATTAATGATAACAATCATAGCAATGCTACCATTCATTTCAGATAATATCCATTTCTGTTCAGTTTCCCTAAGGTTTGTCAAAAAACCAATTTTTTAATAGCTTCCAGAATATATGGAGAGAAGGTGTGGAGCAGGTGTTAAGAAATTCAGCAGGAGGAAGAGCCAACTGTCAACATAACAGGATCAAGGTGTTTTTTTTCCTCTTCTACAGTATTCTGCTGCGGGAGACATAAAATTGGTAAAAGTTCAGCAGACTAAAATGGGAAAGCCACTATAGGCTCTTACAGGTATGCTCGACAATAGGATTTTCCAAACTGCATTCCATGGACGGCTAGAACTTTACTTACTTCTACCACTTTATTTCAAATGTTTTCCCATTCCTGTGGGGTACCTTTCCAGGACTTGCTTAGTCATCATGTACTATGCTCATGAGGTAGACCAGACAAGAAACATGGTCAGATGAGCTAATTCTATTTGTTTATAGCAGGGGTGTCAAACTCATTTCATTGAGGGCCACATCAGGATTCTGTTTGACCTCAGGGGGCCAGGGAGGGCATGGCCAGAGTGGGTATGGCCAGCTCAAAATCATTCCTATCGGGGGCGCCTGTGGCGGCCCGAGCATTCTGCCAGCGAAAATGGGCTTGTGAGCTCCATTTTTGGCTGCAACAGCCTCCTGCAACCCCCTGCCAGCAAAAACAGAACTCGGGAGGGGTGCCCGCGGCCCTGGTGAGCTCCATGCAACCCTCTGCCAGAGAAAATGGGCTTCCTGCAACCCGCTGCCAGAGAAAACGGAGCTCAGAAGGGCCGTATGTAGCCCTCCCAATCACTGTTTTCGCTGGTAGAGGCACCCCGGGCCAGTCCTTTGCTGTTTCCAGGGTGGCCCCACGTGCCAGATCTAAGCACCCTGCAGGCTGGATCTGGCCCACGGACCTTGAGTTTGACACCCCTAGTTTGTAAGGTTACTGTCAGACCCCCCTCTCCTTCTAATTCAAGAAAGTAGAACTCTTGAAACTTCAAACAGGATACTTTTTATTGAGCAGAAGTGACAGGAGGCAAAGTGAAAGCAAGTTCTAAAATTTAACAAAGAATACAGTAACTTTTAAGATACCCAAAATCCCACCCCAGTCTTGTGATGGCCACTGGCCAATCCACAGGTACAAAGATGCTTTGGTAACGGTCATTTCGAAGAAGAGATAAGGACCCTTAGAATCAGGAATGTAACAGGATCGAGAAATGAAAGTGTAGGAAAGCGAAAGTTGTGCTAATAGGATTTATAGTGTTCTTTCCCTTCTGTGCCAGGCAATGGAAAGTTACAAGAAACCATTCCCCCTCTTCCTCCCCTGGAAGAATGGCAGATGCACATTTGGGGATATGACACTGGTCATAAAATGTTCTGGGGAGATCTATTGTAATGTGAATAATCACTAAGTAACCAGTAACAAATTAAGGGCTACCTGTATGCCTTTATGCAATATTTGTCTTTGGTAATGGCCTATGAATGTGAAAATATGTTGGGAATTAATTTTAAAAGATG
Organism: Oxyrhabdium leporinum; assembly: GCA_032468155.1. Classification (NCBI taxonomy): domain Eukaryota; kingdom Metazoa; phylum Chordata; class Lepidosauria; order Squamata; family Cyclocoridae; genus Oxyrhabdium; species Oxyrhabdium leporinum. Next base: position 28,316 of record JANHFL010006666.1, on the reverse strand, counting down.
TAAGGATAAAGCAGGGGTGGGGAATGATGCTGGCTCAGGAATTCCGTGAGTTGAATCCATAAGTCATAAAGGGACCATTGTTCCCCACTCCTGGGATAAAGGTGCCTTGTGAATACATAGACATGTTATTGGTAACAATACAAAAGTGATCTGCTACAGGCTTCTTTCTAGATGTCTTTGCAGTTGTTCATTTTAGACTACATCCCTGATATTTCCTACTGGCATCTCATTTAAATAATAGTCCTACCTAATGATCATTTAGCTGGTGAAACTTGTTCCATCCCGACCCAGCCATCCCGAGTCAGCCATGCCCAGTGAGTGGCATCGAGCTAGCCACATCCATCCACCCATGCAGGCCCACCCAGCCATGTCCACCTGGCCACCGTGAGTCATCATACATGCAACTGGCCCTTTGAGGGTAACCATAATGCTGATGTGGCGCTCAGTGAAATTGAGTTCGACACTCCGGGTGTAGAGGATGGTGTAGGTGTCTTTCCCACATTTCCTTCTGTTATTTGTGCAACACTCATCTGCTGCCATCTGCTGTATTATTGCTGATATGGTCAAGAAAGGAAATGCCTAATGAAAAATGATGGGTGCTCAGTGATTTGGGTCATTGGCCAGCACTTGGCACCATACAGTGTTTTTGGCCAGACTATCACTTTATACACATAATTGGAACCCTTTAGAGCATAGATGTTAAATTCGCTGCATCATGTTGCCATCACCTGATGTATCACAATGTTTTTTTTTCCTTTGCAAAGCTGGGATGGGCATGGTCTGTGCATGACGCACCCGGCCCGCAGGTCGCCAGTTTGACACTCCTGCCATTGAGTCTTAAAAGGCCCAAGTGGGGATGGGGGTGGAATAAATCTGGTAAACTGGAGAAAATTTTGGAAGCTACCATTGATATAGATTTGATGTGGATCTAAATTGGCCTGACTTACGAAAAAGTTGAAGAGACAATGTCTGTATGTCTGTGTTTTCTTTTTTGACAAAATTCCACCATTATAGGTGAAAAAGGTTTGGAAGGCAGTAAGGAATATGGAGACAAGTATGCATTGTTTTATGAAAAATTACAGAGCAGTCAGGATGATATTTATTGGCAAGGAAATGGAGAACAGGTAATTTTGAGAAGACATGAGGGACTTTGGCATCTTGGGGTGACTATATCATTGATCAGGAAGTTTGCTTTTTAATTCTTGATCAGGGGTGTCAAACTCGATTTCATTGAGGGCCATATCAGGGTTGTGTTTGACCTCGGGGGGCTGAGGTGGGTATGGCCAGGGTGGATGTGGCCAGCTCGATGTCACTCATGTCAGGGGCACTTGTGGTGACCCGAGTGCTTTGCCACCAAAAACGGGGTTACGAGCCCTGTTTTAAACTGCAACAGCCTCCTGCAACCCTCTGCCAGTGAAAACGAAGCTCAGGAGGGCCGCATGCGACTCTCCCGAGCTCCGTTTCACTGGCAGAGGCACTGAGGGTCAGTCACTGTTTTCAGGGTGACCCTGCGGGTCAGATCTAAGCACCCCATGGGCTGAATCTGGCCCACATACCTTGAGTTTGAACCCCTGTTCTAGATCAAGAAGAGGGGAAGTCCTGTGAATATTCCTACTTGTGCTCAACTTTTATGTAAAATTTGTATCTTTACAAATTCTATGGCACAGAACTAGTAAGGAGTTGATATCTTTTTGCTTGCCACAAGTTCAGATAAATAAAATGGCAGAGATTCTGTCACTTGCATAATTCAGCAGTGTCATGTGTATAATATGCAGTTAACTATTTAATATTTTATATGTTGTCTCGCTTTATGGTTTTGTGATTTCCTGTGTGTCTGTTTACCTTCCACTTTTTACTGCATTTGTATATTTTTTCCGAATAGTAAAATCTTTATAGTAGCCCCTCCTTATCCCACTGGCAATTTTGATTGCTCCGGAAGCCAAGTCTATAGCATACAGTGTGCTTTCCTTCTTTTTTTGGCTGCAGAAATATAGAGACATAAAGCCTTTCTGTTTACCATTCAAAATGCAGCAAAATAAGTAGACAAATGGGATTAATGAATAGCTTAAAATAAAAGTCTCCTTGTATTTATTTAAATTGCTGGTTGACAGGCTGAGATTAAATTTTAAAGTACCTTTGGCAAAATGAGTTCTGTTTGCACAGTGAGCCTCATGCACCAAGTGGTGCAAGAAAAGGAATTTAAATGCATGCAATTGATATTGCCCCTTGCATAGCAATTCACCTGCATCTGCTGCTCTTGAATATTCATTATCATATAGTCAAACTCTCTAAGCTGGAGCTGTTACCAAGCCAGCTAGTGTTTTGTTAGTTAGATGGGTCTCCCTCCCTCTCCCTCTCTTTTCTCATTGCAGTATATTTTAACATAATAAACTGACACTTTATGATGAAATAGGATAGAGTTATCACTAAATTTCTAACAGTTGGCAGTGATAACAACAATAAAAATAATAAGCCTTGACACTGCTACTTGATTACAGCTTTGTGAAGATACACAGATCTCTGAAAATTTTTATTTTTTTTATTTACATCTCTCCTGCCAAATGTTATCTGGGTTTCATGGAGAGAATAGCTTCAGATATCAAAGGAAAGACAACATGAAAGTTTGGTGGGTTTTTTTTTCCATTTGTGTCATAAACACAATCATCCAATGTGCCAGGATAAATAAGTAACACCCCCCCCTTTTTTTAGGAACATGTTGTGTAACTTGTAATTGATCTTTGACATTCCTGGTATGAATTTTGGCCCATTCCTTCATGATTATCTGCTTTGCCAATAACTGGTAGACTGCAGCACTTGGTTTTTACCAGACATGATAAATGTAAACTTTATATAGTCTAAATAACCCAAAGAATGCAGTAGTGATTGCACAATTTTTGGTGACATTCTTAGAGGTTATTGTAGATTTATCTGTGAGAAGGAATAGAATAGACCCCTGGTCAATTAGGCTTTCATAACATTTAGATTAAGAATGGTGTAATTAAATCCTTCAATTATGGTAAGTAAAAAAAACAACTACTGGGGAAGAATCCAGCCAACAGATTTAACACCGCTCCCCCCCCCCAAAAAAAAAAGAAAAAGAAAGGTATGACTAACACTATAATTATTGCCGCACATTCCTTGGCCACACATTTGTATTTTTTCATCCATCTTCGTCTTAATTACTGTATGGTATTATATAAAATGTCCTTGTATCACAGCCTTACAAGCATCCCAAACTGTTGTTAAATTGGTTCCCTTATCTAAATTATTGAAATAGTCTTTAAGTACCTGTTTACATTCTTTAACAATCTGTGGCCTCTGCAAAGCAGACTCATTTAATCTCCATTTCAAAGACTGAGGACCAAATTTAAGATGTAAAGACACTGGATTATGATCAGAAAAAGTTGTTGAAAGAATACTAATTTTAGTTGTTTTGTTTATTAGATTTTTTGTAATCCAAATCATATTGATTCTACAAAAGGATTTGTGTCATTTGTACACCTCCAAACATCAATCAAACCTAAAGTATTGGTCAGCTCAAAAATGTTTGGAGCGGTTTCTCTTCTGTTTCTTTAATTTCTTTATCAGCTGTCTGTCCAGTTGTGGGGTTACTACCCCATTTTAGTCTCCAATTATACACCAATACTGAAAAGAATAGGAGAGTTAGTGTTCAGACAAATGTTTAAAAAACTTGACTTCTTGCTGTGTGGTGTATAATCCCACCACAATAGATTTGATTCCCTCTAATTCAATTTACACAGTTACATATCTGCCTTGATCATCAGCAAACAATAAATGTGGATGTAATTGGGATTTTATATACAAAACTACCCCATTAATTTTTTGCTTAGAATTAGCAAAAATAAATTCCAGGCCAAAATGTTAATTAAATACTTTTTGAAATGAGTTTCTTGCAAACATATTATATCATGGTTCACTTTTTTCAAATAATGAAACAACTTCTTTCTCTTTTGTGTGTAATTTTGCTTCATTAACATTCCATGTCAGAATCTTGCAATCCATCTGTTATGAAGAGGAAGTTCCAGGGATTCCAGCTATGGCTCCCATATCCACAGCCTGTCAGATCTGTTTTTATCTTTTTCTTTCGGACCAAATTCTTGTGGTAGTTGATCGTTATCTTTTCAAAAATAGTGTAGTTTCGGTCCATGTTTTTCCAAAAAGTCTTGTGCTTTAAGGACTGAAGTTAGTCTACATTGCCCAAGCGAAAGGGACAATTTATTTTGTTTTGGGAGATTGGTCAGAGAGATATTGTGTTTCCTTAATGTTATAATTGGAATTTTTCTGAATATTTGCATCTCTTTTCCAGAAATGTTAAATCTCTGGTGGTAATATTTCTGAATTACTTGCTCTTTAATAGATTTTCTTATAAATTGAATTATAACATATCTTGGTAATGGTCATCTGGCTGCATATGCTGAGTTTATTGTGTACATTTTGTCTATTTCTTTAGAGAACTCTACTTATTCATCATTAAGCCATTTGGTAATTTCTGTTACAATTACATCTGTGATTATGAGTGAATTCGCTCAGACATTCCCCTAAGCTGGATTTGAAACTTCCTTCTGTTTCAAATCCAATAACAATAAATTTGAGCTAAGAAGATCTAACCTTGTGTGTCTTATCCAATCTAATCTGTATATTTTAAACAGAGTTTTAACTCTGTTACTAATAATTCAAACTTTTTATCGGATTTTTGATTCATCTCTTGTAATGTGTCATGTAACATAGAAAACTTTTTCTTGAATCTTCCACAAGGAGTTTGGCACTGGGCCTGTCCAACATACATTTTGATTCCTTCAACTCTTTCTTAGGAGGCATTTTTGGAAATATATACAGATCCTCACAACCAGTTTCTGGCAGTAGAAAAGCAGGCAACAATACATACAAGATCAGATAAAGAGTTCCAAAAACAAAACTAAGCAGCTAGCATGAAAAATAATGATATACAAACTTGTAGAGAGAGAAAAAAAGAGGTTTCTAAGCTTTTGATGTAGAAAGCCAAAAATTATATGCAGAGTACAGTGGAAGTAGAATAAAGGTATAATTTTTTTTGAGGCTGATATCATGTATAGTCTTTTTGGTCAAAGTTCAATATAATTAAATGAGTAATTCATTTTCTCAGAGATTTAAAAAACTTGTTGCCATTTGCATCTTCCGTACGGAATGATTAATTATTTTAATACACTGTTCTGGTGCTCTTAAATCAATCAGAGTACACGAGGAGGGAAGGTATCAGAATTCTAGCACACAGCCAGCAACTAACATGCAAAAAAGTAAAAGAAAAACCTTTGCAAAGCATGAAGTTTAAAAAGAGGCATCTTCAAAGTCAAAGGCTGGGTGGAAATGATGTCAGCCTTCTTCTTTGGCTTTACTTACAAGGAAGAAAAAAAAATAGCTGAATATTCACCCACACATACACACCGGCCAAGAAATGCTGTCCAAGAAGCTTTACGCCAGTTCTATGCTGCTCCTTTCTAATTCAAGAGTGAAATACAGAGATTTGCTCCTAGCTATCAAACTAGCCATTTGTCTAGCAAGCAGAACAAAGATATGTGCTGCTAGTTCAGAGCACCATACTGGGTGAAGTCTCTGTCTTTTTTTATTGATAATGTCTGGAATGTAATGTGGCAATGACCTGTCTCTTTGAATTCTAAAGTCCCAGAGCAAATGATATTTCTTCCAATGAACCATTGTTGATACTTTGTCATGACGCTGCTTGTAGTCAGTTTGTGCAATCTTCTTGCAGCTGCTTACCAGGTGGTCCACTGTTTTTTCAGTTTGTTTGCATAAGCAGCACTTACTGTCTGTTGCTGTCTTCTCAATTCTGGCTTTGTATGCATTTGTCCTAAGGCCTGGTCATGTGCAGTCAGAATTAGTCCTTTGGTCTCTTTCTTCAACTTTCCTTCTCTTCGCCATTGCCAGGTCTTGTTATTATCTGCTTTCCCTGTTATTTTTTTTTATAAATGTATTGGCCATGTAATGCTTTGTCTTCCCATGACTCCATTCTGTTCTTCATTTGGTCTTTCTTGGGCCAGTTTGGTATCTCCAGTAGTCAGTAAACCTTCCCAGTATACACACTTCAGTGCATCTTCTTCATTGTCCTTCAGATATTCTTCCAAAGCCATTTTTTTTCTTCAACCATATGATGTACTTGCAACATTCCACATGCAGCTATTTGCCTTGATAGATAGAATCTATCAATATTGCTGCAAGGATGAAGGGCATGATTCATTGTCATTATTTTTCTGGTCTTCGTATCTATTGCTTTTAGTTCTGCTTGAGCCCACTCCACTATTCCAGCAGTGTATCTAATGACTGGAATTGCCCATGTGTTGATTGCCTTGATGGTATTTCCTCCATTGAGTTTGGACTTCACTCTCTTAATGTATTCACCTCTAATCTTTTTCTCGACTTCAGTGTTCTTGATGTTGTCAGCTTGAACGATATCCAGGTATTTGTAGTAATCATCTTCATCCATACTCTTAATGTTATTTTCATGGGGTATCTTGATTCCTTCAGTTTTCACTATGTTTTCATTGTTTAATAGTGAGTGTAGCACATTTGTCCAATCCAAACTTCATTGCAATGTCTCAGTTGTATATATAGACAGCATTGAGCAGCAATTCCATTTCAGATGGTGTTTTTCCATACAGCT
>JANHFL010006665.1:351075-402030 GCA_032468155.1 Oxyrhabdium leporinum | reverse complement strand
ATTTGCAAGCCTAAAAGCACCAGTGGGAAGAGGTCAAAATGGGAAGCCCTGCCCACTGCTGCCTGCCCATTGCCCACAGTGGTTTCCTACTTTCCCTGCCCCTCCCCATTGCAGTTCATGAATTTCAGCTGCGCCTCCCACCATGTCCCAGCACCATTCAACATCCCCCCAAGCACCCTCCCCAGCTGCACACAAGCACCAATGCCCTGCCAGCCCCCTCTTGGGCATCAGAAACAGCTGTGCACAAGCAGCCTTTGCCTGCCACCTCCACAGGCACCCTTCCCAGCCCTGCTTCCCTGAGGGGGTGCCCGGCTGCACTTACCTCCTCCTCGAGGCTTCAGCTGCTGCCGCTGCCCCCACAAGATACAGCCAGGCAAGGCCAGGCGTGGTGAGGAGAGGCTGGGAGGAGAGGCCAGGAGAGGAGAGGCCGGGCGTGACAAGGCATGGCTGGGAGGGGTGGAGTGAGGCGTGGTTGGGCAAGGTGAGGTGAGGTGAGGAAAGGCAGGACGAGACAAATGAGCTACACTTGCCCAGGAGTCCCCAGCTGGGCCAGGCTGAGGCAACAGGGGCCAGTCCCTCACCATTTCCAGACCAGCCTCATGGGCCAGATCTAACCTCATCACGTGTCAGATCCGACCCTCAGGCCTTGAGTTTAATACCCCTGTCCTAGTAGAATGTCCTATCAATTCTGCATTACAGCCTGCTGATTGTTCTGTATTACATTTAACCTGGTCTCATTTTCCAATTTATTATTTCTTATATTTAAAAGAAAGGCATGATAGTTCTTTAGTTGTGAGTTCTGATTGTGTCTAGTAAGGACACACATATTCTGTGTTTTGGGTTTTTCCATCTCAATGGATCCATAGTGTAATGAATGCTAGCAGAACTGGGAGTTCGGCAAGTATTTATCTTTCATTAGAGAAGGAAAAAAGGACTCTTAAGATACTTTCGTATATGAACAAGACTGTGTGGGCTCTTGGTTCTTATTTTCTTTTTAGAAAGAAAGAGAAAAATTCATTTGCTGACAACAACAGCCAAGCTCTTTCTTCCACAAAATGTATGCTCTGATTTTTAACAAGCTTCGCAGACGTGGATTTCCTAGAGCAGAATTCTTACAGTCATGGGGCAGCACAAAAAAAACAAAAACATTAAAATAAAGCAAAACTGAACTGAACCAAACAGAACATGGCATAGTAATATATTACAATTGAAGGTTAAATCATTAGTGGGTGACCAAGATCTGCCTAATTTTATGGACAGAGTAACAAAACTTAGCTATGTTCAGAGAAACTGAATCATACTGATTAGACAATAGTAGTTGTACATAAAAGAGATAAGAATTTCTGGGATATTTGATGTAAGAGATGACCAGGCTGAGCCCAAGGAAGAGATCAAATGCCTCATCAGTCATGAGTCTCTTCGTGGCCACAAGAGATCTAAGTCTAGTCCACCTTGAATTTTGCTGACACATCTACTGCCAATTTTGCGTTCACTATTAGTAGTTCAGATTCATGTAGAGAGCTTAAGTTTGCAATAAATCTTTATACCCATTTGAACTGCCTGGATCTTCTTGACATTTAATTAGATAGTGTTATGAGTCCATGTATCCCTATAGAGAGGGAAATATAACAGAATATATCTATGGAGATTCTCAGTCATCCAGATCATGGTTGTCTGAAAGGTGCTTTTTCAAGAGGCAACTGGACTTTCTTGTTTTTCTTTGAAGACATTTCGCTTCTCATCCAAGAAGCTTCTTCAGATCTGACTGGATGGTGGGGAATAGAAGGATTTATATTTCTTGCAGACAGCTGGTCATTTACATTCTTTTAGAGCAGGGGTGTCAAACTTACATCATCATGGTGGCGTCGTAAGACGTATCGAGACTTTTTCCCCCTTTGCTAAACTGAGCATGGGTGTGGTCAGCGCGTGACACATCTGGCCCACAGGCTGGGAGTTTTACAGCCCTTTTTTAGAGAGTTCACTTGGCGATTTATATGTGTCCTCAGGATCACCTGAGTAGGACAAATGGGTGTGGGGCCTTCTAGGAACTGCTGAAAGGACTGTGAATAGATGCAATAAAAATTTTAGTTAACTACAAATGTTAAATGTAGTTGAAATGAATGTGCATAGAAAATATTCTATCAACTGTTTTTAAGAATTAACGTAGAGAAATACAGTCTATTTTTAAATTCAAATCTGTTGAAAACAGAATTCCAAACTAAGTCATCCTTTGAAACATTTCACTGCCAATTCCTACATGCCATTCTTTTCTGGTTTTATTTCTGTATGTATGGTATGTATGTATGTGTATGTATGCATGTATGCGTGTATTGTGCTGCTGCCCATCTTATCAGAGACCACTATTATGCTGTCTTACAATCAGAAGCACAATATTGTAGCAGGAAATCCAACATCGATATGTATTATCTCTGCTTTATTGGAATTCCCTTATTTATTTAGGGGTAAGTTTTTAATTTGGTCAGCAAACAAATTACTAGGCGTGTAGAGTGTCAGCATTCCAATGAAACCCACTCTAGTTCATTCAGCACTCGGAAACAAAGTTCATCCAAGTAAGAATTTATTGAAGAAATCATATTGGCCCATCTGGGAAAACCTGAATCTGAAAGTTTCAGGTTTTCACTCCCCAAGAGAAATTCAAAGATCCACCCTCCTGCCCTCATCACTGATCACATGTCCCAATCAAACTTCATCCCAACTGAAGTCCTTCCTTCATCCACTCCTCTTCCAGGTGCAGGTTGACATGTCCTTGACTCTCTGGGGAAGAATGCTGTTGTGTGTAATTCCCCCAGCTCCTTGTAAATATCCCCCCTCCCATTGTCCCAGGCACTAACTGTGGCAGCCTCAGATGCCTTCTATAAAAATGGCTCCCAAGGCTGATAATCTGACTGCAAATGACAAAAAAAGTGCAAATTTGTAGTTATATGATCCTGGGATGCAGCAGGCTCCAGAAGACACAAACCCCTAAGTAGTGTCAGGACGAATTACACAAATGACATTTATGTGTTTCCATCCCTAAATAAATACAGCAACAGTGACAATTCTGGAGGCCCCTAGGGTGCCACTTTGTTATGCGAACTGCAAATCTGCTTCCCAGTCCAATTCAAGGTGTTGGCCATTACCTTTAAAGCCCTGTACGGCATGTACCCAGAATATCTGAGGAACTATCTCGCCCAAATGAAAGCGGCCTATCCCATTTGTTATGGCAGAAGGGGCATACTGCGGACCCCATTAGCCAAGGAATTTTCTGCCATGACCCTTTGGAACATCTTGCTGCAAGAGGAGAGATCCACCCCCACTCTTCTGGTCTTCAGGAAGAGCCTCAAAACCTGGCTATGTTGCTTGGTGTGGGGCCTTGAAGGATGCAGTGACAAAGAAGACATCATCAATCCCCTGCTCCAAATCTGTACATTGTAAGCCGTCCAGTTTCATGAGATGGGTGCATATAAATTCAATAAATAAATAAGCAGGTTACTACCACAATACCATTGATTTATCTTTGGTATCATTGATCTTCCATTCATCCATCCTTCACAGAAATCAATATTTTTATAAACTAGAAAAATCACTTATTTTTCAACTTACTTCAGTTAATGAAAAGCACATTACTCCAAAATGGAAGATACAAACCTCTTTCTGACATTCATCCAATAGATAATGCAGATACCTCTCCAATTTCAGCTGTACTACCAACTGTACTAATACTGTTCACAGCAAGAAAAAAAAAACTCAGTTTATTCAGTAATTGACACATACCACAATCAATTTTGCTAAAATTTTTACATATGACATTTAATTTTCTTTACTGTAGTTTTTCCAGAATTATATTTACATATTAAAGTAAATATGCTTAATAATAATATATCATATACCTAATGATAGGGATTGTATATGGAGCATGACTTTTAGAATTCTTAACTGCTTTACCAGCAGTGGCTGAGAGGGACAATTTTTTTTGTATGTACAGTAATGCATCTCTGTAATGTTTTTGTGTTTCTGTTCTTTCCTCACACCTGTATTTGTGCCCTAGGAAGAACAGAGCATTTGCACACATTCCAGCCTGTGTTACATGACCAAAGATAAGAAGAGGGGCTTATAATGAAACACAAATTTACTAGCCACTGCCCAAGTGTATCTCCCACAGGGATGCAGTGTAGGATTTTTTTCTGGCAAGTTTTCCTCCATAGCCCTCGACATTATGTTGGTCATTTTTAACTCCATTTTTTATTTTGCTGGTTTCTCCTTGCATATCAGTTCTATTCAATTTTCTAGAGACCCCAAAAGAAATATGGCAACCTCACAATTGACCACCTTGATGTGTAAATGCAATCACATTTCAGAAGATAAAGAATTTGGTTTTACGCATCCTTTTACATATCATTCAGGAAAAACTAGCAGTGTTTTAGGCTATGTATGTGTTACAGAAAACAAGATTGAGCTATTTTCAGACATCCACGTCCATGTGAGAAAGGCATCTTAAACATGGCATCCAGATTCTTACCCCTGGTTAAGGACCTCTACTCAAACAGCCACTTGAAAGTATGTGTGGATGTAAATATTTTCTGAGTATACCTGCCCATAAAGATGTTAGACAGGATTGTATTCTAGCCCCAGTGCTTTTTAAGCTCTATACCAATGATATTCCAGGATTCTTGCATGCTCCAGACACTCACATGCCAAATATCCTTGATAAATGTATTAATATTCTTTTAGAAGCTTACAATATGGTTCTAATAGCTCATTCTCAAATAGGCCTGAGAAGACTGTTGGGAAGCTAAATACCTATAGTAGTATAGTCTCAATTCTCTAAACATCAATAAAACCAAATCTAAAATGATGCTATTTAGCAAAAAAAAATGTGAAATATAACTGGTCACTGGATGGGAAGCCTACTGAACAAGTGTGTTATTTCACCTATTTAGGAGTGGCCTTTACCATCACAAGGCCATGGGCAAACCATTGTAAAAGAATGATAAGGGCTGAGGGAAGTACCAAAAAATTATATACATTATTTAATTAAAACTAGCCAGGCATATTGACCCCCATATTGAAAGTACTTAGGACAATGCTGACCTACAGCACAAAACTGTGCGGCCATACAGAACCTACCTCATCTGAACAAGTTCAGATTCGTTTATTAAGAATTCTGGGAATTGACAATAACCCATCAGCTACCGCAGTCAATATTTACTCTCAAGTGCCTTCCAGGCAAAGGAAATTTTTAAACTGAGAGTCTTAGATATCACTGCCGAACAGACATGGAATTATTGGCAAAAACCCCCAACAACTTTAAATTGGTTGGTTAAGAACAAAATCACTTCCCAAGTGAAAAATACCTGTAAATGAGTTTGACACAATTCCTAAGAAGGGCCTATTCTAGAGCAGGATTTGAGTTGCAGGATTTCCTGGTCAAATATGGATGGTGGCATTAAGTGTCATATGCTCTTACATCATCATACGTTATGTATTTGCAGTGCCTCAGCCACTGAGGATAATTGCTCATGTTTTTGTTTATCAACTGTATGTCTGTTTTAGGTTTAGATACTTAATTTCCCTACTTGAAAGAACAGCCTACTGGGAGCTGAATTGCATATAACATGATTCATAGTTGACCAAATAGATATTTGCAAAATTAGATTTATTACATTTGATCATACTGGAGTAAAATTATTAAATGTTTTTAGAAAAACTTGTTCTAGTAGTTTAAGATGGTACTTTCTTTCATATTTCATTATTTTTTTAAAAAGGTTAATTGAATTACACAGTTTTTATAAAGAGAATTAACCAATTTAATTACTGTTTAAATATCTTTAAGGCATATATTTATGAGGAAAAAGGATTCTAATCATAATAATTTAGGAAAGAAAGTTAAACAACTTTTGAACACCTACATATCTCCTAGTCTGGAATTATATAATGCCTTTGTTTTAAATTGGTGCTTAATCACTTCAATGTGTATGATGTGAAATTTTAATTACATTGGGTGAAGCAGAATTATTGAGTTGAAATACTGAGTAAATTACTGACTTTTAGGATGAAACAACAACAACACATTATTCTACAAATAAGGAATCTCAAAATAAGATAGATACCTTCATAAAATATGATTAAAATGTTAGGATTAGAGTTTACTGAGAATACTCATTCAAAATGTATTTATATAATTTAAGCTGAATGTTGTGTTGAAAAACAAAATATAATCCAAATCTAAACCTCAAAAGAAATTTACTGGCATTTACTCCTGATACAACTCTGATCATTAACTGCTCTTCTACCTACCATCAAACAGATAATGAAGTAATTCAAGCTTCCCATTTTATATATACCTTCAGTGAGTAAATCCTGGATACTGCTGTCTTCTACAATTTGTAAGATCCCTATAGAAGTATATAGAGTAAGAATCATCTTTTGGAAAAAATAATAATCATGTTCTTAAACAAATATTTGGGTTGAAACACACACACACACACATATATATAATCATGATGCTATTGTTTTAGGGTAAACAGCTTTATGCAGAATAAAGAAAAGGAGCAACAAATCAATATATATACTATACACACAAACCCCCCAAAAAAGGAAATGTAGCTAAATCTAATTTGCATTGCATCAACCTAATTGACTATCTCTCTCCATACCTTTTAATCCTTGAAAATCACCTCAGCTTCTGTCATAGCCATACACTAATACACATAATCTTTTGTTTTTTTAAATTTGTCAACATCCCTCTTTTCAGGAGCTTGTAAATTGTACATTTTCATTTACAATCATTTATTACTCTCTTTCTGTTCTTTGGTACATTAATTTTCAGATCTATTCTCCTCATTGCACCAGCTAATTTATCTAATCTTTGCTGTAAATAATTCATATTCTCAGCTACTATCATGTAATCTTCTGCATATACATACCTGTTGCTATATATTCTATCTCCATAAATGCATTGAAGAACCACCCTTGTCTTACTCATTGCTCAGTATTCAGCAAGCAGCCTTTACATTCCATAAATCAAGACTATTCACTTTATATTACTTTCTCTGAATCAGCACATTTACAATTAGCTTTCTTTCCTATATTTATATATTTTTTCAATAACCTGTTAAAGAACAAAGTCTTGCCCTAATACCCTATTAATACTTATTAGAAAGGGATGAACGAAGAATAAAGGAAATTAGAGGCCTGTTAGCTTGGATGTTCTTGAATAGCAGAAGGTATGAGGTTCCTCAGATCCGATTTACCATCTTTACAACATGCTAAAATAAAGATTGCCACATATGATTTAACACCAGATTCAGGAAACATCTTGCACTGTTTCTCATAGAACTGTAATCTACTACTGTAATTACAATATGTGGGAGAGGTATCCTTTTTAAAAATCAGATGTTAAACATTTGTTTGCTCAAAATATTGAAGAACACAACAGAAATAAATATAGTGCTTGTGGATTACTAAAAATAAACAGATATAAATGTAGCAGGATATATATAGTTCATTCTAAGGATTCAAATGATTTAACATAAATTAAGAATTTTTAAAATGGTCCTAAAATTAAACCTACATTATTAATAGCACTTAGACTTATATACCACTTCACAATGCTTTACAGCCCTCTCTAAGTGGTTTACAGAGTCAGCATATTGCCCCCAACAATCTGAGTTCTCCTTTTACCAACCTGGGAAAGGTGGTAGGCTGACTCAACCTTGAGCCAATGGGAATCAAACTTTGGCAGTAAGTAAAATTAACCTACAATACTGCATTTTAATCACTGTGCCATCACAGCTCTTAATTGATACAATCTCCTTAAAGGCCATATCCCTTTATTCTTATTCTTTTCCCTGTGGTATTTTTCATTGCAGAAGAAAAAGAAAACTAATTATGTAATATAAAATCAACTATTTAATACGTCTCTTTTGGCCAAACAACTCATCTTAACCAGTCTGATTCACAAAACAAATTGTGCTGGAAAAAATTAAAATATTCTTGCAGAACATGTTGAATGTGTTTAATGTTCTCTTACCAAACAAAGTTGCTATAAAATAAGCACATATTCTTTCGTTCTGAACAAACAATGGGATGACTCTTGTTGCATGATGAGTCAGAACATCTTGGAGACAAGAGACCACCTGCTTCTTGCGTATTAGCTAAATGTTAGCAAGGGAAAATTACAAAAATTGTTAAGAGGAAATATAAGAACATTTCAATTCTCCTGTAAGCCTATATTCTTACTTTTTGAGCCCAAAACTGTTGATTTCCTTTGAATGGATCAAAAGTAGTGAAAACTTCAGAATTTCCCCTTTATCTTCTGCCTAACTTACCCATTTTATATCCAACACATCCTTGCACATAACAATCAATTGTATAATCTAGTAATCTCAACTGAAAAGATTTTATATACTTTAGATGGCTATTTGATAAAGGATGTCCTAATAAACTTCTCTCACAAGGCCTAGGGCTGAAATGAAGGCAGAGTCATGGAGACATGGCAGAAAAAAGATATTGTCAAATCAAATTTGTACCATAATAGTTTTAAGTGGGAAAGTCTGAATGAATGTCAGAAAAAGCAAAAATAAAGTTACATTTGAAAACAAATAGTCTTAACCTAAGGATGTATCAGGCTCCCGTTTCCTTGAATACTAAATTTACATTAAGCTCAAAAGAAATAAAGACTAAATCAAGAATTACCGTAGTACAGTTTGATAAATCAGTATAAAAGAACACGCAATTCCCTTCCTCATGTCATCTGTGTGTGTGAATGTGTATGTGTGTGTGTGTGTATACATATACATATATATGTCACTGAAAATAGTGACTTATGACCATTTTTCACACTTACGACTGCAGCATCCTTCCCATGATCACATGATTCAGATACTTGGCAACTGGCTCATATTTATGACAATTGCCATGTCCTGAGGTCATGTGATTATCTTTTGCAGTGTCCTGAGGTTGTGTGATCACCTTTACCGGATTTACTTAACAACTCTGTTACTAACTTAACAACTGCAGTGATTCACTTAACAACTGTGGCAAGAAATATCATAAAATATCACTTAACAACTATCTTGCTTAGCAACAGAAATTTTGGGCTCAATTGTGGTTGTAAGTTGGGGACTACCTGTATTCATTTTAATTTCTAAAATGACTATATTCTAAACTCCCCTTTTTGAATCCAACTGAGGAAAACGACTAAGAGCAAAAGTCCATTAATTGTATAAATGATCAACTGTAGCTGTATTAATTACTCCAATAACTGTTTATTATTTATAAACTGTTATTATTAACTGTTTATTTATTAAACTGTTAATATTTGTATTAAACAAGTAGCAGTTTCAGGCAAGTTTATTAAGGAACAGAGAGCAGACAAACTTAAAAGCTGGATCACACATAATGCAAAATATAACACATTCTCATATTTAATGCAAGAAATGAATCACAAGGAAAATAGTAGTACTGAAGAAGTAAACATGATTAGGACTGTGCTGTAAAATGTATCTGGGTATATTTGAGAATAATTTGAGCTTTTTAATTTCTCATACAGTATGAAAACTATATTATCATTACCACCTGCCATTTCCACCCTGAGCTAGAACTCAGAAATAAACAACCTAATGAGGCAGAACAATTTCCATATGCCAAAAGACCTGCCAGGGTTGTGTTATTACAATGTCTTCTCTCTCATCCCATTTAAAAAGGATCGTTTTATTGCTAAAGTTGGTAGAGGAAGCAAGTAAATAGTTACACACGTTGGTTTTGTTATATATTTTCTTTTTACAGTTTGTAATGTTGCTATTCAGAAGAGATCATATTTGTTCCCTAATTTATGGACTTCATAACTAAAAAACGTCCGACTAAAAAATTGACCATACACACACACCCAAACTAGCCCACTGCCTCCATATGAAGCTGATTCTTTGAGCTTAGAACGGGATAGAGGAATTGTGAACTAACGCGGGGCAATGAAGAGTGAGGACACGAAGAGGCTAATGGGGGACGTTATTCAGCCTTCCAAAGAGTGCCGCGCCCCAAAGCAAGCGCGCTGGAGCACGTACCGAGACCCCGTCCTCCTTCAGCGTCTCAATGGCGCAGGCCAAGCAGAGCGGCGAAGGCAAAAACTCCAGCAGCCAGTAAGGGTCGTGCCGCGAGTGGAACCGCTCGCAGACTAAAGGCTCTGAGGCGAAGCCTGCCATCTCGCCGCCTCACGTGCTCTTCCATACACAGTGGCAACTGCAAAGAAGATGGGACAAATTTGGCGGGTTTAACGCAAGCGCGTTGCAAAACCTGTTGCTTTGGCGATCCCGATGACAGCGCTCGAAGGGCTCGCGGCCAAGGGGATCTTGCTTTCAGTACTACTTTTATTACGGCGGGTGTTTCTCCATCAGTAGCTCAGCCTGATGTTTGATTGGGTTTGTGTCGATTTCTTAGATATTAAGGGTCTTCCCCCTATACGAAGTGATACTATTATCCATGATCAATCCTTGAATCCGTAAAAAAAAATGCAGCATGCACAATGAAATTTGCAGTCACAAATTTGCGAATCCTTCTACTACTTCTGTTTCAAGTCACAACAGTCATATCTGATTTCCATGAGATAATAAAGTCTAAATACACACTGAGGATCCTTTTGGCCTGGGTTAGAATAAGTAGGGAAATGCTACTTTAATGACTTAAGCTTTTCTTCCTAATGAGCTGATGATAAAATGAAGTTAACATCATGGGGACCATAGCAGGGAAAAAAATGGTATCAGAGCATATTTGTACTTTGGGTACAAAGACACAACAGGACTATAACTAAAAGCTTCATTTTAACCCAATATAAGGGGATTTCACTTAAGAGATATATTTTTAATGTTTTTATTTTTCAATATATGCATTAATTAAATACCAAATGTTTACATAATGTAACATAATTCTTAAGTGTGTTTACTCAAATCCAGGGTGCTTCACGTATTCAACAAGCATCTCTAAATGCCTTGTGCTGCAATTCTAATGACAGATACAGTTATATAATTTGACTATTATTTTTATCAAATATTTTTGTTTGTTTCAGCCAATGAGCACTGTTTGTAGAGGGAAGTGTGCTATAAATTAAAATCTCACTTCACGTTTCATCACTTTGGTAATTTTAGGTATGTGCAACTCCAATTTCCAGGTGGTCCAATACACACAGGTAACAATACCACTTTCTCCAGGACTCATTCACTTAATAATCCATGCACAAAACTATACTGTCAAAGAACTAAAGATTATGCTACTTGAATAATCAGATGGTAGAGATATCACATTATGGGACATATGCTTTTTAATTGCTTCAATTATTTAATGAGTTGCCCTCAGTACAGTGTACTTGTTTAATTTCTGCCAGTTGCAAAGAACTGAGAGGTTAAAAAAAACTATAATTGCTTTCAGAATATGTCATGGATAATTTCTCAGTTTGTCACATACAGAAAATTTGATGAATGTATTTAGATCTAGCCCCCATTCACCCAGTTTCTTTTTAAGTCCAACCTCCCACAGCAGGGAAGAACTGCTAAGCTGTCACCTTTAACCCATTAAAAAAAACCAGCATATTTTTATTGCTGCTGAAACTAGATGATATATCATATCAAATCATGTAACTGTAAATGTAATTAATAGTTGTATATAAATGACAATTGCTAATGAGTGAACATGGAAACACGGCCCATTAAGTTCAGTAAACCTCACCGAGAAGGAATCTGAACACGATCACTACTTTAGGTCGAAGCTCCTTCTCTACGCAAGTTTTCTGTAGTAACCAGTCAAAGGTAGAGGTCGCACTTGCGGGAGCTGAGAAAACTTCGAGGTCCGCATATTTCCTGCGGAAAGGCCGCTCCTTTTCAACGTCACTTCCGGGAACATCTCTATATGCTATGTATCCGCTCATTTCACGTTTTTCCTCCGTGAAGCTTTCGGGCCGAGGGGATCCAGAGCAGAATCTCCGGGTGAAGTTTCTACTTAGCAGAAATGGTGAGTGGGCCAGATCCAGACATTGCGGAAGGCGAAGGCGCTAACTGTCGATGAAAATGCCGAAACTGATAGCGCTTCGGCAGCGTGGAGGAGAGCGCGAGCCCAGGAGACCACGAGGAGGACGCTTACAGGCACCTATGAAATCACGTGCTGAGCAAGACGCCTTGCGTGCGGCACTGGCGCCTTCCTCTGTTGCTTTTTAATTTCTGTGCCCATTGGAATAATCCCAGTCTATTTTTGCTCTCATGCGGAGGTTGGAATATGAAATGTCATGCCACGAGTATCTGTGCTTTTGCGATGGATTTCTTTTATTTTTATCCGGTCCTTGTGCTATTGAATATGAAATGCATAATAGGTCGGCCTACTTTGTTCTCCTAACAGCGTTCTCTGGAAATAACCAAGTATTTGTAGCAGGACTCAGAGAAATCAGTTTCCTTCATGGCTCTGTAAATATTTAAATTCAGCCCTTTTCACTCCAGAACAGCCGTTTTGTTTTACTGCATGAAATAAAGGACTCTAGGGAGCTTGCAGAACTTAAATATAAATGCAAGTCAATATATTAAAATGGCAATCCAATTAAGGCTTGATTTAAGTTTTTGTTCAAAGTAATATATTACTTATTAAATAAGATGCCTCTGGTACAATTAATATCTGATGATCTGAAACAGCTGTTTTAACCTGCTTTTGGAAAACCATGAGGTGTGGGGGGGGTTCCTTCCCTTTCTCAAGAGGTGAGGAGCTGTAATGGAAAATGCCTGCTGCTGGGCTCTCCTGGGGGTGGGGGGACTCTTAGCAGGTCCTCCCTAGTGATTCTGAAAGAATCAGAAGAAATTGCTGGGAGGTGATCCCTAAGGCCCAAAGCTGTAGGACTTTGTGGGTCATAACTGTCACCTGTATTGCATTTGGAAACATTTAGCAATAAGTGCAGCTTCTGTAATAAGGTAGCATGACACTCATGACTGGCCACTGACCAGTATCATTCTGACAAACTGAAGTTTGGGGAGATCTTCAAGGGCATCCTGTGTTCAGTGAATGATAGTAGTCTAAATCTAGAGATGACAAGCATGAGTGACTATTTTCAGGATATCTTATCCTTGTCTCCATCTGCTCCTTGAATATGTTATAGTGAAAAAAAATGGAGTTTTTCAAGGTGACTTTTGGATTGCTAATGGAAGGGAATTAGCAAATACAACAGTTCTGGTAATGGAAAGATAATTACTTCACCTGGTGCCAATACAGTTATGTTCCTTAAAATAGATAGCAGGCCATTGAGTAAGAAATACTATTTTCTGTAATTCAATTTCTGGTATTTTTCTACAGACTGAGGCAGAAGTAAATCCAAAAGCTTACCCTCTTGCTGATGCTCAGCTCACCAAGACACTACTAGATCTTGTACAGCAGTCTTGTAACTACAAACAGTTACGCAAAGGAGCCAACGAAGGTGAAATCTGATTGAACCTTTTTATCAAAATGTTGTTATATAGATGTTGGGAGGGGGGGAGTGTTGTCTCCTTTCAAATACTTTGCCCAAAGTAATAAAAACATTTTAAATAAT
Organism: Oxyrhabdium leporinum; assembly: GCA_032468155.1. Taxonomy (NCBI): domain Eukaryota; kingdom Metazoa; phylum Chordata; class Lepidosauria; order Squamata; family Cyclocoridae; genus Oxyrhabdium; species Oxyrhabdium leporinum. The sequence goes on along the minus strand of JANHFL010006665.1, from coordinate 388,475 downwards.
TTGCCCAAGGGCAAGAGAAACTTCAGGATTCAATGTTTGAAGATAATAAGAATTCAGCAAGCTGCAAGAATTTAACAGCTAAACCAAATAAAAGTTGACAATGGATTAGATCAGGCCTGCCAAACTGGCAGCCCACGGGCCAGATGTGTCACATGCAGGCCACACCCACCCTGGCTCCCCAAAGGCAAGTCACGATACATGACGTGATTGAGTTTGACACCCATGAACTAGATAGCGTATTGCAGTATTGCACTTAGTAAGCGGAAAGGAAATAGAAGAGGGACAGCTCTACCAGTTATCACCAGAGGCAGGTCGAGAAGATGACTACAGGAAGTCAGTCTGACCGTTAACTAAATATATCCAAACATTGATTCTCCTTTTTAGTGGTAGCCTATTACTGGTATTTCCTCAAATGTGCTGAACAGAAATAATTGGCATCAGACAGCCACATTGAAAATAAGTAAAAATAAAATGAATAAATAAAACTTGAAGACAGAAAGCGCTTTTACAATAATATCAGTGTTTGCTTTCATTGTTAAAGTCCCCACATGGGAAATATTTGGAATGCTGCATAATATACTGATTTGTATTATGTCCTTTCTAAGGTAGGTTAATTCCCCAAAGGCATTTAACTTGCCATGTATCTTGGTGAGAACTTGTACTCATACACTGAAGCCTTCAGGAAAAGATGCAGCCAGATATCCAGTTTATTGATTTGCAGTGATATAACCACTTTAGTGTTCACCAAACAAATCCCACAATGTGAAAAGGTAGTTGAAAGTATATTTGATTAAGATGAACACAAATCTTGAAGAAAGAGTGTAATGAAGGATATAGAATACTATTGCATGTAGCAAGATGCTCTTTATCCTCTTGCAGCACCAGCAAAAGCAGCTAGTTCTTGAATTTAATCAGTGCCTGATAGTAATTATAGTGATTTCCTTTTCCACAGCCACTAAAACTTTGAATAGAGGAATTGCAGAATTCATTGTGATGGCTGCAGATGCTGAACCTCTTGAAATCATCCTTCATCTCCCATTACTTTGTGAAGACAAGAATGTGCCCTATGTGTTTGTGCGTTCCAAGCAAGCCTTAGGACGGGCATGTGGTGTTTCTCGGCCCGTTATTGCCTGTTCCATTACTATCAAAGAAGGCTCACAACTCAAGCCTCAAATTAATTCTGTCCAACAATCTATTGAAAGACTATTGGTCTAAATCTGACAGAAGTAACTCCAAAAACCAAGACTTTATATGAATATTTTGTTTAACAGCTATTGTTTTACAATGTAAGTCATGCTCTTATAAGATGGATGGCCATATAAATAATTAATAAATGTTTATTATGTTTTTGAATTTAGTACATTACTTTCTTCAGTCATAGGTTGTTGTTTAAGCCTATAATTGGAGATTGCTTGTTCTTTTAAGTGAAGAGGAGACAAATTCATACCCTCATAATATTTAGGACAATAAATTGCAGTTACCAGGCATTAGACACTAACCATAACCCTAATCTCAAATTGCTGAAGTTGGTAAGCAGTTTCCTGATTTTAAGGAGAGGAAACCTAGAAACCCTGCAGCATGGTCAAATGTTTTCAACTTGCTTTTTATGGATTTCGAGGGTGGGAATTGAAGGCTTTCCAGAGAACCTGCCTGAATTTCTATCCTAAAAACACCCTAATGTTCAGAAAATGGGCTAAGCTTGCTCTGTCAGAATTCAGCAAGTTTACTAATGTATTTCAGTGACACGACCTCAGGATGCTTGGGGGCTAAATGGGGACTACACATTTTAAATCTGTCTGATGCAAAAATTCTTCAATGAGATTTAAACTAATTCTTTGATAATAACTAGCTTTATTTGAAGATGAGTTTGTGTATAAATTAGTGTTTAAATAATACAAGATATATAATGTTCTATTCAATAACCAATGACCTGTTGAAGGTTATTTGGCTTATGGAGCTATCCTAGAAAGAAATTGAAGCTTCCTCCCTAATCTGATGCAGTTTGATAGAACAGAAATGTAAGAAATTTTTTTCATTTGCTTTTTGTAGCCAGAGGCTTTTTTTCAGAAATAAATTGTAATAAATAAGTACCATGCCCAGTGTCTTCTCTGAAACTGAGGTGCAGCACTGATTCTGATAGGCATAGTCTTCCAAATTTTACCTAGTCCCCACATGGGAAATATTTAGAATGCACAAGAATGAGGTAACAGCAAACTGCTGACACTATTTTATTAGCAAGACTTTTAAACATTTGTCTTTTCCAGATTAAAAAAGAGCATAGCAAACATATTTTGTATGATATAAAGTTTTCAGATGCATAAATGGGATTATACAAAAGAACAAGACAACTCATGACCAGATGAGTCATCATTTCAGAGATATTTTCCTACGTAAAGAAACAGAATAATCATGGGCAGCAAAAAATTAGTGAGACCAGAGTGACTTATTTTCTGTCAGCTTCACTAATGAGTTTCCTTGTGGGAAGTTGACGGAGCATTGAAAAAAAACCCTTTCCCTCCCCAAATTTGTAAGTTTGCCTGCCAGCTTTCTTACTACCTTTTGAAAACTATAACCTGTCTGCACCAAATTTCATTCTTACAGGAATCATAGATGCCAGATTTGGGTGTATTCTGTAAGTTAACCCATTTGAGGTATGCTGATTCCAAAGTTGTTGCTTTCTGATGCAGCATTTTGCCCAAACGAAGATTACGAACATACTTAGAAGTTTTAGTATTATGTGGGTTGCACGTGTTAAATGTGCTCAACTATGCAAGAATGCCTGTCCTACTCAATAGGTTGACAGGGTGTTGTTAAAAAAATAATGTCTGTATTTTCTGCATTTTTTATAATTAATTTGTGAGGTGTGTGTCACAAATTTGTTCCAGGAGCTAAAGATGGCATGTATAGGAATGCTTTTCTCATAATAATTTACCCCATAGTAATAATTGAGGTAATTGACTGAAAAAGTATGACTGATCCAAAGTCAAAAGCTAGCTAGTGAGTTTTCATTATCAAAGATAGATTTGAGTCAGAGCTTTCCAATATTTTAATCTCTAGCTAGGCTCAGCCATATGTTCGATATTGCTGCCAAGCCACAATAAAGCAAACTCAGCTGACTACCACAGATTATCTAATCCTAGCCTGTGCCACAATACTTAAGCTACCAGGCTTGGGCTGCAAAAATCCTAGTGATGCTAAATGGTAACAGAGATATAGAAAACGTCTTTCTTCACAATTTGGATCAGATTGCCCCAGCTATATTGGAAGTAAACTTAGTAAACTTTACCCACTTGAAATAGAATAGCCATAAAAGAACATGGTTTAGTAAAAAAAAAAAAAGCTCCTTTAAAAACATACTTTTCTGCAAGATTCCAACTTTTCTGCACACAGATAGCACTTTTTCAAACAGTTCGCTGAACAACTTACTGTCAACTGGATGAGCTGTGTCCTAAAGTACATTAAAGTTTCTCTCTTCCCCCCAAAACCCTACTTTCCCACTTTATAGTGCAACTCATCCAGCTGCCAATTAGCTGTTCCATCAAATGGAAGGAAAACGGCAGCTAAGAATGTTCTAATTCACAGAGAACACCAGCCTAGTAATGAATGCTGGCCTGTGGGTCATTGTGGACCTCCTTTAGGTCACTGTATTACAAAATAGTACGCAAATTGCATTCAGCTTTAAATACTGTTTTTTAAAAGTACAGGGTGCCTCCTGAAGAGGAAAAATCTCTATAAAACCTGAATGGCTAACTTGTTTCTATGATTGGGAAGAAGTAACATGTTTGAAAAAAAAAGATTGCCAAGGCACATTTGCTATATATTTGAGACATGTGTACAAACCAAATTTATACAATACTATTCTTCCAACAAGCTATTTTCCTAAATAAAACTAGTTTGTGCATTATGTTATATATGAAATGAAAAAGCTGATGCAGCCAAACCAAGCTCATTTATTAAAGACAGATGAAACTTGCACAATCAAATCTAGGACCAGAAGTGGAAAGGGGATGGGCCTTTTTCTATTAATTTCACAAAAAGAAAAACCTGATTCCCATTCCCTTTTATCAAAGGTCTATGAAAACATTTCTCGTCGAAATCTCAACATTTAGGAGACTTTCAACAAAATGTTCAAAGCAGTTGGGGTATAAACTCAGTGCTTATTGAAATGCGCAGTTATCACATCTAAAAGTTCTTGCTTCTTTCCACCACCTGTTAGCTTATAAATCCTGCATATATCCTTTAGAATTGGCACAGTAAGTTTACCCAAAGTGCCTTTATCAACATGATTCCTCACCACCTCTTCAGAAAGTTCCATTCTTGCTTTCTTTTCTGGTTGTTCAGTACCACTACCTGCTGGAGAAAAAAAATGGGTGTAGTTACTTATTTGGATATAGCACTTATTTGCTATAATTGAAATGTTTCATGTATATATCCATGCTGGCACAAAATCATACAAAGCTTCACATTCTGATCTCTTTAAAAGATTTTGAGTCTCCTTCAAATCAAGCTCAACTGTTGGTGATTTCATACAGATGTCCAGGTAGCTTTCTTAGCAATATTGAGATGGCTTGCCATTACCTCACTCCAGGATAAGACAGTATCGATTTATGACAATTTGTTCAGCAGCATTTTGAAGTTACTTTGTATTGAAGAAACGGACATACGACCAATCCCCAAAGTTGTAGTCATTTAGCATCCCCACAGGATCACAATCTGGGCATTTGACAACCCATTTGAACTTATGACTGGTTGCCAAGACTGCACTATTATGTCATTGTCATCTGCAAACTTCCTCAGAAAATCAAGAACCTACTTATATTCTGAGAAAAAAAGATATTCTTAGATCCCACATTAGAATGTTGGCAAACTTTAAAAGGGCATATGCATTTAAGGACACAATTGTCTTCTCTCTGTATTCTTTCATCCCACCTTGTTTTCGTTTTATAGCTTTCCCATCAGGATCATAGCCTGGTGGATAAACAAGTTGTTTAAAGTCCTCTGCCAGGCTACCCAGTCGGCCATCCATTAGCTCAACCTTGGGCACTGGAAAGAAAGGAAGACGACCTTAGAACTGATATTTAAAAATACAGAAATAACGGATATTCAATATGCACAATATAGTTTTGAGGTTTAAAGCAGCAGGAGCTATAAATAGACCCATAAAATCTGACTGGATAGGAATAAGTACCAATTATTAATGTTAATTACTGAAATATTTTGCTTTGTAAAATGACATCAAAAACAAAGTAAACAACTGCTTTAAAGAATTAGAAAGTAACTAATATAACTCAATAGGGGTTTTTTTTTGCCTCAGCCTTCATTAACTAACAGAAATGACAAGATAATATAGATACTTGTCAGGAAACAGAAGGTAAGAATGTTTGGCTAACTTAAATACATCAACAGATGAAGGAAAACTGCTATACAAGCTCTCATCGTGTCTCGAAATTCATAGTACAGATTCGAAATTGTAACCTAGGCTCTTTTTTAAGAAATGTTCAAACTACTTTTGAACTACTATTTTTATATTTTATACTTCATTTACTTCATAATATTCATTTTAAAAACAATTCCTACATTCAGGGTTGACTTTCAACTGTCTGGCAAGCTTTTAAACATTACAAATAATGTACAACTCTATCAAATATTTTTACCACTTCTGTAAAAAATACAGTTCTATAACAATTGATGTATTCTTAAATGTTTATGATATATCAAAGACCATATTAAAGGCAAATTATATTATACTAAGTTATTCTTGCCTGTCAGATCCTCAGCTTTTTCAGGCTCCATCAAATCCAGTGCCAGTGCTTCCAAATTCATATAATGTTGTTGTAGTACTGGATTTTCAAAGCTCTCACTTCTGTCAAAATCCAGCAAAAAGTGCCAAGAATGTCATCATGATATAGAAATGAAGATTCAAACACACATTGACAGACTTATTATACTAAAGAATAAGATTCTTCAAGCATAATATCTGTGGGAAATTATCCAGTTTTGAATGCAAGTGTGTCTGTCATAAAATGGAATAACTTTGCTATATAGATCTCAAAAAAGAGAAATGGCAGAATGTTTTGCTATTACCACTTTGGTGCTCTTTAAGAGAAATCTTTGGTTTTTCCTTGCATTATGAAACAGCACACATCAGTTAACATTGCCAAAAGAAATGTTATTTAATGAAAACCCGAAGGTTACTTTAAAAATAAAAAAATGTACAATTACTACAGTACATGCATTTGAAACATATAACAAGACATAGATCTCTAATGAAGATAAGAAACTGCTTTCTTGGTTAGAATTTTGTCAAAATTGATGCAGTTCCTATTTATAGATATTTTGAATTCATATTTTCACTCTAGGATGAACACTTAATTATACTGTAAGCTTAAATTTGTCCTTTCTCTGCAGAAGCAGTTTTCTATTCAAACGTAGGACATTGTAATAGCAAAAACTATTTGTTGTGTATATTCATCTTAGATATATTCGATACAAAATTAAAATTTAATTAATTAAAAAGTTGCCTTGTTTGGGAAGCTAGTCTCAGTCCAAATTAAGTTCTGCATTCTGTATCCTGCATTGAGCAAGCAATGACACATGCAGAAAGGATGAGATAAAAGAGACTGACTGGTTCAAAGTCACCCCATGAACCGTACAATTAACTTCACAATACACAGGCAAAATACGGCATTGAAAAAGATACTGAAGTTTGAAGCTTTGTCTAGTTACTATTTGCTATGTATATATCTTAATTTTTATCTCTATATTTACCTGTACTTGAATCGAAGTTTCTGGATTATTTCCTTCATTTTGTTCACTTGTTGTTGATTAGCTGGTATCTTCTCAGTAAAGTCAATATTTCGTTTGTCATCAGCATATGGTACAAAAATGAGATGAAAACCTAAGCAGAAGAAAAACAGACAATAGAAAGACAAGTCATTTGAAAGCACAATTTGACATTTATTCTGTAAACATAATCTCCAAATATGCAGTATTTTGATAAATAATCTACAAAGCTAAATTGGCATTACCACAAACTTTGCCTTGAATGCTTCAATTATTTTAAACTGCTTGAAATATTGATTATTAAAATACTGATTAACTGAAATTGTTTAAATGCCAATAAGGGTGATTGCTTTTGAAGAGATAATCAATGTAAAACAGACATTAAAAAGGCAGAGTAGAAATAATTTATTCATGTTTAAATTAATTTTATTAGACACAATTCAGAAGGGGACATATATGTAAACACCCTCTATAGTTGGAGCAATAAGCTCAGAAATAGATACTGAAGGATTGACAGAAAGAAAAATTATCCTGCAGGCAATCAAGGAACAATTTTCTTGTTAATGAAGTATACAGTTTATTATATCAGGTAGCCTAAGTATGTTCACATTGAATTAATGTACATAGCATACTAGGTTTTATTTTTAAGAAATAAAAAAAACATTTAGTTGGAGGCAGCATTTAAACAACTTTAATTTGATATTACACACACACACACGTATTTGTACACAGATGCCTATACACACTTACAGACACACTTTATTACATTTAATATTTTTATTAAATTATTTATAAGCCACATTCATTGTTTATTATTAGAAATAATGCAAATATGGAATTTGAATATCCTAATTCTTCTGAAAGTTTTACAAATCTTTTTATCAGTAATACAAAAACAGGAAAGGAATAAAATTCATGAGGAGAAATACCTGCATATAAATTATTTTACCACACTGCCCTATTATTATTGGATATACCAGATACCCTTTTTCTAGTATTATTAAAGAATAAGTATCTTTCAAGTTATACTTGTTACATGCTGTTTATAATGTTATAAGAAAAATATCTTATTTTGATACTGTTTTGAAAAAAAAAATCAAATAGAGCAACACCTCTAAGCCAACCACAAAATTAAAATATAACATTTAAATTACCTGCAGGGACTATCTGTACATTCTGCTCATCTAGTTCTTCTTCTTGTGGGACCAGAGCTATAAACCTGGGAGGATTGTTTTGACGTGGTATATATCTACATATGGCCATCACTCCTTTCTCCAAACACTTTATTAACAAGGCATTAAACAGAGTAGTACTTCCTGTGAACAAAAGGCCATTATTATTTTTCCCCTATAATTTTATTAGGGATTATATAATATAAATACATAGAATTACAAAATATATACATTAAAGAAAATAACAAATGAAAGGTGTAGAAAATAAAAAGATAAAAATAGAAAAGTAAAAAAATAAATAAAAAAATCCCCCCCTTATTCCAAGCAAGTATAACCAATATCAAGAATGTGTCACTTAAAATAAAAACAAAAATCTTCATTCCACATCTTCCCTCACTTTCTATAAACCCATCTCTTAAACCTCACCCCTCCCTATTAAACTGATCCATGTGAAACTTCCCAAAACCAAAAAATAATCATTCTCTTGCTATATATTCCAAAGAACACAAATATTTAATCTTATAAATTATTTTGTTTAAAAATAGGATCAAAGGACACCCACTGATTTCAATAAAACATGCCAGTCCAAAGGTTCTTAATTTTTAAAGTAAACCAAATAAATGAATACATAAAATCCAAAATGGTCAAGAGTTGAACTAGTCGAATATAGAATCCACATAGGTGAGATTAGCAGCTATGAGCAGGGTTGAATCTCATGACTCCCAGCTGATTGCAAACTGACCACAAAAACACAGTTCCTACTGTCTGCTCTCAAAAAAAAAAAGAAAAAAAAAGCAGTTTTATGGAGCATGTGTGGGTAATCTCATAATCTCTCTTTAACACCCAAGAAATTTGTTGCCTTATTTTTGCACTTCGGTGTTTTTTCAGCCACAACATGATCCTCTCTTAGAAGAACATCAGTTTGCCAATAGGCTCACTGATTTTTGATTAAATTATTCTAATGCTTTGGGACTCTTCAAAATAATCAAGGTTATAGCACACCCAAAACACACGTGAAGGTTATTTTTGTTTTTTATTTGACTTGGGACCTTTTAAAAATGTGGATGTCAACAGCCTTTTCCCACATTTCCTTTTACAAATCTCCCATCATGGAGAATTTCATCACCAATATTAAACCGGACTTCTATGAATTATATCAGAATCTGGATGGTAGAAGTGTAGTTCTTTTCATTCTGTTAGATCTTTCAGTTGCATTTAATACTATCCCGAGGTGGGCTGCAGCCAGTTCACACCAGTTCGGATGAACTGGTAGGTAAAATTCTGCGCAGTTCGGTGAACTGGCAAATCCCACCACTGGCTGGCCCCACCCATTTTTCGGCCTGTTTTTTGCCATTTTTGGCCATTTTTCAGGCTGGTTTTCGGGCCAAAAATGGAAAATGGCCCCCAAAATGGCCAAAAAGGTCAAATACTTTTTATATGGAGACCCACAGCACTCGGCACTCTCCCCCGTTCTATTCAATATTTACATGAATCTAGTGGGGGACCTCATACATGGATTCTGAGTAATTTATGATCAATAAGGTGATGATACACAGTTATACCTCTGTACTCGGTGCCTAAGATGAAATGTTCTAGAGGACCTTACCCAGTATCTAAAGGCTATAAGATCAAGAGAGGACAAAACAGTTCAGTATGAATGTAGCAAAACTAAGTGGCTATTTGTTCAGCAATTGCATGATGGTTAGTGGCCTCTTGCTGGCTGGGACGAAATAGCACCCTCTCCAAAGGTGTAGGTCCACAACTGGAAGATGGGGAGGAGAGGTTAGACTACCTTAGGAGTAACATTTTTCCATCTCTGCATCAATCCAATACCAGTATTATGGAACAAGTTACATCCCAGCATTTAGATGGTCCTATTTTATTTTTCAGATGCTACTGAGATTGGTTGTTCTGCTAAACTAGATGTTTGTGTTGCACATTGCTTAATCGTCGCTGTTATCTGAGTGGTTTTGCTTAGGTTTACTATTAACATGGGAGTTTCTTCAGTTTTTATTACATTGAATGTTAATCTTATCAGATGACTTGGGTTAAATAAGTTAGCAACATGTAATGATGGAAAAAATAAAATTAAAAACTTGTTTTGCTAATGACATTTATTCTGGATTCATTTCTGAAACCTAGAAATTAATCCTTTCTGATTATACCAATAAAATTTATCTCATTCAGGAATTCCATTGCTGTTGATATTGTTGCTGCTAGTATGTTCTGGAACAAAGTAATCCTAAAGATAAACGGCAGAGTATAATTTTCAGTTATAATTACCATTCATTAAGAACTCATCAGGATAGATGAACTGTGCAGGCCTGATATAGTGATATTGTTTCAGCATTACCAAGGGTTTAAACCCAATCAGATACAAGCCTGGTAAATCAAATCTTTTTACTTCTTCTGTCTCTTCTTTCTCTAGCACAATCTGACGATTCCCATAAATCTAAAAAAGGAAATCAGGAAAAAGCAGCTGCTGAAAAAATGCTGCAAAAAATTATCATAGTTGTAAATAAAGAAGCCTATTAGAATCCTCATAACAAGACAGCACCACAAAAATCAAATTCCATAATGACTGTATAAGATATAAAGAGAAGAACAACAAATATTTCTCAAGTTCATACTCTACTCCTGAAGGTTACAAATTCATTCAAATCATCCATTTCTCCCTAGCTTTAAACACAAGAGTGGGATTGGGGCTCATTTTCAACAAAATAAATATATGTATTGTTATCAGATTTTTCTATGTTCCTTGAGATCCTTTACATCCTATCTTTTTTCCAAAGAATTCTAACATGGAAATATAGCCAGTTACATAACAATTTAAAAATACTTTCAATTTATCTACATTTGTGAGAGAACAGATGATGTGTGATAAATAAAATAAACAAATAAAACAACAACAACCAGACTGAGTATGGACACTCTCAGACAGTCTAATTTTTTATGACTGGGATTACATCCCCCACAAAAGGCTTTTAGAGCACATAGTGGTACAAGCCCTATGTTTATGTTCTTGCATACTCCAAAGCATATTTCTGAATTATTTCTGAAGCATTGCACAGTCTTAGTGGATACTGAAACAAGAATATACTAAAGAATCCCTCTTTAGTCCCAGCCCTTAGTACCACTTTTTTATTTTATTTAAAACATATAAAACTAAAAGGCGCTCAAGCCCCTTTAACAGGTTAGTTGGTCTTTGGATTTTTGGTAATGGTTTCATTAGTTGTCTTCTTTTTCCTCTTGATGTATTTTATTGTTTTACTTGTAAGTTGCACAGAGTCATTTAGAGTTGGACAGTCTCAATAGTGAAAAAATGCTAAATAGATCATATTTACTCAATTTTCAACTAAGACATACTGAAACAAAAATATTGCCATGAAAGTGATGCATGTTTAATCCCAATTAAACTATAGTTAAACTAAAATTAGTGGTTGCCAAATATTTAGCAAGATCTGAGCTATTCTAGGCCTAGCTTCCTACATGTAAACTTGCCTTAGCAACAGAAGGTGTCTTATTCCTAGCAGTTTTATGAAAGTTGTGCTTGAAGAAAAAATATATATACCATATTACAAATTCCAGTATTTGGTAAAATATGGCCCAAGAGATGCTAAGGCATGAATTCATCACCTTTTGCAAAGCATCATAGCAAGGAAGCTCAGATACATAAGTCAGGATATAATGGCTTCTACACCATTATAAATGTTGTGATGTACTGCCCCTCTAAATACTTTAACATGGAAAATAGAAAGTTGAAAATATTACCTGAGCTCTTTTGGTGTCACTTGGAAGAAGCAAACTACCTGTCTCTCGATTAAAGGTTCGTGTTTTTGTTTTCAGTGACTCATTAGTTTCTCTGTAAAGTTTCACCGGAGGCTGCTTGACAGCCTTCTGGACTAAGTTGAAAATGCCAACAGTAAAAATTACATCTTTTCCCAAATATAAATTCAGCCTAGAGAATAAATAAACACAAATTTAAGTCTTTCAAACCTTGTACAATATTTTAATTTTAATTTTAAAGAGATGAAAAGCACATTACAATTTTTCATCTGAAAACACAATAAAGAAACTTTCCACAATTTAATATTATGTACTATTTAATGTAATTGTTATCATAATTCCTCCAAAGTCTCCCAGATTATTCTGCAAGAGGAAGATGTTTCTTGATACTCACCGACTTAAAGCTCGCTTCCTTGTTTCTTTTGCTCGTACTTTCTTCATAAGATCCTCCAATTTGCAAGACTCTTCAAACTGGATTCCTAGGTCCTCATCATCTGCTGTATTAATGATGTCTCTGTAGAATAAGGAAATATCAAACCCTCCAGGCTTCTTTAGGTTCATTAAGTCAAGGTAAATTCCTGCAATCACAGAATTGGGGGGGGGGGGGGAGAGAAAGAGGTTGTTTCCTATATAAGAACATAGATACCATTACTTCATTTCTTATGGTGATCTCCAGGTATGCACAACATAGCATTTACTAGATATAGAAACCTTCAAGAACTAAACAAGGAAAAAAACTTTGTTTTAAAAAGCACATGAATAAGGACAGGAGATATATCAGAAACCATAAAACAGAAGCATTCAATCAAATTGGTGACCAAAATTTAATCCATCAGCAAGATGATCTAATCATGTGGACATGAGTCTAGGCTTAAGCAACATGCATTCAACTCTTCATTCAACTACAAAAGTCTTCCTAAATTATTTTGCAGCACTGATAATCTCTCATTTTAAAGTACCTCACATACGCTTCTTTGTAGATATCAAATTGAGGAAATGTTTGCTTCTCTGAAATGAAGTATCACTTTTATTCTAAAATATGCTTCACCTATAATTTGAAATACTAACCTGTTTCTCGTAGGTCAGCAGCTTTAGTCCTAGCAAATTTGGTTTTAGTACTATCTTGACCATGAGGGTCATCTTCATTGGTGAACAGCATGATTCTCTTGTGGCTCATCTTGAAACGGACAACACTGAAGAGATTAGTACAAACCCAGAGTGCCTCGCCTAATGAGTAGTTGTCACTATGGCCAAAGGACTTTTGGAAGAGAGCTTTTCCCTGTTCTCCTTCATAGCTAGCCAGCTCTAATACCCGCTTTGCCCCTGGTAGGGAAAAAAAAATATTCTCAGTTCTCACAAAACCAAAGCAATGAATTAGTGATAGTGCGATGGCTCTAGAAATGATAGGCCAGTATTTGCAAATCATTCAATAGTTTGTCCATTGTATTTCATTTCCAATTCAGGAGAGTAATGTTGCTCAACATGGCAAGATTGTTAGATCATCAATAATTATTTTTTTCAGTTACTAAATACATTTATTTTAAAATAGGAAAAAGACTGAAAGTAATATTTACAGATTAATAAAATAATCTAAGTAGGAGGCTTTAAGTAGAGAACACCAATTTGGGGGAAAATAGCATTATCTAACTGGGTAATCCAATTAGTTATTTGCATTGACTACCTAAATATTGTTTTAATTAATTTTGGCATTAAATTGTATAAGTTGTCAGACTTAACCTATTAAGAATGTTTGAATTGCATTTCTTTCAACTATTATATTCAGTTTTGTGTCATCTGATAAGCACTCTCTCACTTTTGCATGCAAATCATTAATAGAAAATGCTAAGGAATAGAGGACCAAGAACCAAACCTTATGGCATTCTGTTGAAAAACCCAATGAAGATGATCTCTCCCTTTCCTAGGTTAATGATTCTCAAACTTTGTATTACCATACCCTCCTATATAATAAATGAATTTGTGTGAACCACTCACTCCCATGAATAAACATAAAGCTTCTATTGATATTATGGTTAAATAATAAATATGCCATTTATTTTTAATAATCATCTCTTAATTTATGTGTCACAGAGTTTCTCACACTCTGAATTATATCACACCAATCTCCCATTGCAGGATTTTTCAGACAAAATAGGGAGCAAAGTCTAGAATGAGTTTTGAGCATACTTCCCACAATTACTTTTCTTATAATGCAACTGAGTTTCTTATGGTTACTCAGACATCCTCACTCGCAATTGGAAGATTCCTGCATTATGTATCCCTGAATTCTTTCATGACAGATACATTCCACATAGTTCCCGCTTTACCTGGATTGTTCAAATCGTGGAGAATATATATATGTTTACAATTCATTGTATTATTATGCTGCTCTGTTCCATAAAACACAACACCAACAAGGTCCCTCTCATGGCTGATGATTTTATTTCTGTATACATTCTGAATGCACTGGTAAGAAAATACAAATCAGCTGGGATGGGAGAAAATAACATAAATACATCTAATCATCCTTTTGGCAGATGTGGGGTTATAGTACCCTATAGTATAAATACTTCTAAGTATGGCCACATTTTCTAACACTTGATCTTTAGAACATTTATAACTGAAAAAAAACTTATCATAGAGGTAACTTGTACCAGAAGCAATCTGTCATCTACCTCAAATTGGTGAACAAGTTTCCACATCTTTGGTTCCCAATGTTTCAAACAGGAATGTTCCTCAGAGTTATTAGAGGACCTTTCAAGGATCTTTTGCATATAGAGTATATGCACTGTCTCTGACTAACACAGTAATCAAGAAATTAAGGAAATACTGGATTATAATCTCATTTCTACCCTCTCAAAAAATAATTTTGTCTTACCCCATGTGCTATCACTACAATGTATTTCAGAATCTTTCAAATTTCCAGATGTAGAAAAAAGTCATCTTACCTGAATTGTCATATCAAAAGGTATCAAATTACTACCATCAAAAGACTCAAACATGGTTCTTGAGCCATCCACTAAGAAAAGCAAAGTGTCTCGACCTCTATATTTATATACTCCTACAGAGATAGAAAATGTTGCATTTAATGTATATCATCCTATTTATCCAATCCAACTATTTTATATTCTTTAATTATAACTATCACATAATCATCACAGTGATTCTGGGACAGAGGATATACATTCCTATACAGCACAGAAATTTGATTTAGTTTTTTTGGGGGGGTTAGCTCAACAGTTTGCTCATCTTGCAACACAACATAAGACTAATAGCATTAGTTTTATTTAAAAGCAATTTAAAGCAGCCTGTTCTATTTGCTCTGATTTTTGAGCAATAATTACAGTAGATAAGTTTCTAAGGTCCCTCATGTCACACCTATACCTATACTTAGGAAAGCATAAACTCTTTGAATTAACATTGTGTGCTTCCTGTAGGCATTAGGGGAGCTACTGTGGAAAAGCCTTTTGTTTTATCCAGTATGCACCAGTATATGTTTTAGTTTTTCAGGACTCTGCACCAACATAAAAGAGACAAAATATTACTTTTGCCACTTATCACATTTCACATTAATGTGATAAGATGCCTGGTTCTCCCCTACCATTGTAATTTAGTTGCAAATTTCCCTCAATTAACAGCATATGCATGCCCCGAAAATGAATCTTACCAACGTTTTCAGCTGCTTCTGCTTCTTCCTCTTCTTCCTCCTCTCCCTCATTTCTGTAGTAAGACACCCAGTTTGACATGGTTCTCCTATGTTACTACAAAGAATGAGTGATGTACATAAATAACTCATAAGAAAGAGAAATGGAGAAACTGTTCCTATATTCAGACTGGTTTCCATAGACAGAGGTCTTTCCACATATGCAAACATGAAGATGTTCATGTATTCTACTTTTGCTTCAACTCAGTCTCCCAGCTCTTAAATATATCTATCAGATCATTATTTTTTCAGTAAACAGCAACACATTGCACAATTTTCTAAAGCATTTCATGGGCAGCAGAAATAGATGACATAATAACTGTGTACAAGACCCCTGAAATATAAAGTTTTAAAAATAAATAATAATAAAATAGCCATAGACTGACAACATCTTCGTCATTTCTCTACTCATTTCATTTTTGGAAAGAGATGCTCAGTGTCCTGCATCAAAGAGATTAATAACGCTGCCAAACTCTGAATTACTATAAATAAAATATTCCATAGAATATTGTTAGAGGAACAATAAGTAAATTAAGACAATAATAAATCTATCATATTATTACAGTTCCTAAGGTTATCTTAAGATAGCTCATTCCAAGTTTGCAAAATATTAACAGTACCTAGTAATAAGAACTACCTTCAGCTTAACAGAGAAAATGTAAGCAATTTAAATACAATCAGCAAACTGCTGTTAAATTTTATAGCATGCCTTGAAAATAAACTGGATTTTTTTAAATTTTTATCAACTTTTATTTTTATCAAATTTCTACATCACTCATCTGAACTGACTCGGAGTGCTTTTACATACAGTCAAACATACAATCATATAAAAAAGACTGTTAAAAATAGTTAAAACAGAATTAAAACAAAATTAAAATTAAACAGTGAAAAGGTTAAAAAAAACCAGAGAGAGCTCCTTCAAGCCACCAGCTACTTAGAGGATTGGATGCCAATTTTAGACCCACCCACCCCCATATCATTTGGCAGAACCTGGTCTTAAGGCTCTTCAGGAAAGCCAGAGGAGTGGGAGCCCATCTTACCTTAGAGGGTAAGATGTTCTGTGAAGAAACAACTATTTTGCTTTACATTCATCTACAATCAAGATTAGCTGTTGTTTTCACATTAACTTGCACAGCTTTCAAAAGCAAAAACTATTAGACAAGAAAACAGAGATTAACAAACTGGAATCTACGTAATTTCAAATGTACTGACCTCCTGAAGGATAAAGACATTGACAAAAAAGACATTGACAAAAATCAGTATTGTCAATAGTTTATATCCTAGATAATACAGCATGCATTTTTATACAGCTGTTTCCCAAACATTTGAACAGGAATACTGTAGTAACACTTTTGCAATGAAGTGCCCATATTTCTTTGTGGCTTTGGTACAGTCACATAATCAATTACAGATCTATATGGGAAAATCTCATGCTCTAAGCAGGGTTTTTCAAACTTCAATTTGAAAAACTTTAAGACTACTAAGAATTTGATGAGATTCCATAAGAGACTGTGTGTGTGTGTGTGTGCGTGTGTGTGTGTGTGTTTCACTACCAATTTTCTATTACTAAAGGTTTGTCTTATGATCAAGGGTTCCAGGAATTTTAAAAATTACTTCTGCAGTTTGAAAAAGTATGAAAAAACCTGCCCTAGAGGAGAGCCTTCGGTCCGCATCCTCATCACCCAGCATACTAGCTTGTGCAAATGACCACACATTTCTTGACAACTGTAGAAAATTCATCTGACATTGTTTTGGTATTTGATTTTGAAGTTCCTCCTAATGAAGTACATTTACTATATACCTGCTTTCAACACAATATGGATTATTCTTAGCTTTTCCCATTCTTTTTTCACTAGTTCAGCAAGGTTGAATCTGTCAATGGCTCTCTAGGGTCCTTGAAGCTATTGAGCCTTCCCATCATATCATTTTATTTATTTGCATCCCGGCTTTATTATTTTTTGCAAATAACTAAGGCAACAAACATATCCAACACACCTTCTTTCTCCTTTTTTCCCCACAACAACAACCCTGTGAGGTGAGTTCAGCTGAGAGAAACTGACCCAAAGTCATGCAGCTGTCTTTCCTGGTTAAAGCTGAACTAGAACCTAGTCCCCTGCTTTCTATCCTGGTGCATTAGCCACAATGATTTAGCACTATTATGGGCCAGGCCTACATTCCAACTGATTCAATCTTATTTTGAAACAATTTGTAAGGCTTCTCCCTCCCCCCCCCCCATATAGGATTGTGAGCCCGACTGTGTTGTACATCTTCGCTGAAGATGAAAATTTGCATTCAATATGTTCATCCACTTAAGAAACTGTGCACAAAAACGTAACTTCCAGAAGCGCGTGATGCCCTGCCATCGTTTAACTCCTCAAATTTCTCTTTTTGAAGAAGGGCCACTTGGGAGAGATTAACTCGATCTTCCAAGCGCTCTCAACAACTCCTCGGGCGCATCTTTGTGTGCCTGGAAACAGAAGCGCCCAGGCGGCGAGGGACGAGAGCTGGCATGCGCTGCTCCCGAAAACTCTTCTTCTCTACGTGAAAAGACCGGCCTTTATTTTCTTATTTACTCACATCAATGTTGGTAGCATTGCTTTGTCTTAATATTTTCAAACTATAAACCGCTACACTGCATCAAGAAATAAACGGAAACAGCGTGAGCCCCAACTATTTACAACTCTCGTCGTTTCAGGCCCTGCCTCATTTGCTGCCGAGGCGGGCAGAACCCGTCGACGGAATATCTTTACTGTAGTCCCATGAACCCCCCCCTCCCCCCACTCCCGATTAGGACTTACCACCGATAAAAAGACGGCGTTCACGAACGGATCTTTTGCAGAAAGTCCCCAACAGTCCGGTTTATTCTCTTTCCTCCCCCGATGGATTCCAGCATGGGAACCTGTCAGTCACAACGAATCTCCGCCCCTTGGGAGAAAAAAAAAATTAAAGCGGCGAAGGAAAAGCAGGAACGGCCGTACACAAGCAAGTTCCAAATGCCTTGGTCAGGTAATCCTTGTACTCCGATTAACCGCAAATACAAAACGAAAAATCGCAAAGATGTCCGAAATTCCGACTGCCCGGACTGTAGAGGGTTTTCAGCTTTCCGTTGTTTAAGCCGGATCCTTATTTTTGCCTTACTTGCTGTAATTTAGTAATACAGCAATGCAAAACCATTTTTTTGAGTCTCGATGCGACTGCAGAGAAATCAAAGAAGCCCGAGAGGTCTTGAAAAAGTCGGTGAGGGGAGATGATGTGATGCAGTTGTGAGAGTATCCTTATTTTTGTTAGGTGCAATCTGAAAAGTGTCTCAGATGGATGGTTTAGGAGTGAAAACAACTGCTTGTATTTAAATTAGGAGAATTTAAAAACTCCGCACACAATAAACACATTTTTCTTGGGATATTTGATTAAAAGAGCATATATTATCTTTGGTGCCAATCTTTATTGAGAAACTGGGAGAATAACATACCCAATCATAGTTATTCTAAAAGCCTTTTTGCCGATTTACTGCTTTAAAAGATAGCATATAGCCCACCTAAACTGAAAAGTCGAGTAAGGTCACGCTTACTCGGTACATGCAAAATAGACCGCCAGGAAATCCCAATAACAGAATAGACTGGAAAATCGAAAGAAGAACTTGGAAGGAGGCAGCAACAATCCATTTCTTATTCCCAATATTATCGATGCATTCCGGAGCCTATAAAGATACCAAGAGTCGAATTCGACTTGAAGGGATTTTACCAGTTTTAACACAGGCAGATTTTAGCGGGCAAGAGGATTCAAGGTCTAAAACTCACCTAGCAAACAGAACGCGTCACTCTTATCTACTTCTATTGAAAGGGAACGAAGTCCCTTACTGATTTCATTCTGTCGCCTCCTACCGCGCACTAACCCCGGTGAGAAATCTAACTCCCGTAACAGCCCACCCACCAACTTCCTAAACTGTTACTCCTCGTTAACGTCTCGATATCCCACCCCTTCCGCACGTTCTAACCAATAGCACGCGACAAAGACAGGCTCGCATTGTCCTCAATGATGCCGTCCACATGGAACAATTGCGTAAACTCTTTGGTCCCGCCTTTCTACTGTTCAGCACCGCTCCCTCACAAGAGGCCCAGTGACAAGCGGTTTATCTCACCTTATGGGGCGACGCGTGCGTGAAACGAGCCTTCCCCTCGCCGCCCTCCCTCCGCCCCTTTTCAGTCACCTTCTGTCAGTCGGTTAGTCCCGCGATAGCGGTCGCTGCAGGGAGCCGCACCGGCTAGGCCAGCTGTGCTCCCCTTCGGCTTCTCTTTTCCCCAGCGGCTTCGCCAGAGAAGGGCGAATTGGTCTGGAAGGTGTTTTTTTTTCCTGCAAGTCCCCTTCCTGCTTCCTCGGCCGATGTCATGGACTCGCCTCCGATGCTGCACTCGGTGAAGCTCTACGTGTACGACCTGTCCAAGGGCATGGCTCGCCGCCTCAGTCCTATCATGCTCGGTAAGAGCGGCGAGTAAGACACGGAAACCCTCCGCCTCCTTATTCTGTTCGATAGGCTGAGGGGGAAAGCGGACGGGGATGGCTATCCGGTCAATACTGCCCTACGGGGGAAGAAGCGCCTGCTCCAGTTATGCAGGTCTGCGGGAGCGAACGAGCAATTCCCTCTCTCTCCAGACTCCTAGACTCCTAGGACCTAGAGAGAAACGGTGAGAAAATGCGGGGTTGTATTTCCCTTCCCTTCACCCGCCCGATCCAGGCGACGCGCGGGTCTTTAACCTGCCCGGCCTCTTCCCTGCGCCGACTATGCACCGTAGTAAGGGGCGACTTTAAGACGCCCGGTGCCTTTGCCTAGCATATAGAGTCACAACTTTTCCCGCCGACACAAAGGGAGAGGAGGAAACGCTTGAAACCAGCTGTTTCCCAGGGTCGTTTAAGGTGCTTAAGGTGGTTAGACGGGAGTTAAAAAAGCCAGAGAGGTAAGGCGTCTTTTTTGAGGGGGTGGTAATAGAACCTCTAAAAAAGAACACTTTCACTTTTATAGGTGAGTTACAGAGGCGACAACAAAATTACCTCCAGGTAAACAGAATAGTCACTATTTTACTATGATATCCCTAAATCGTTGAAAGTGACAATTGAATAAGATACTTGTTCTTCATTATTTTATTAATCAAATTTATATAGCTGCCCATCTCCTTCCAAAGGGGACTCACAAATAACAATAAAAACATCCAATATAAAACAGATAAAAACATAAAAACTAACGTGTGCTCATTATCAATCACTCAAGCTACTATTTCATCAACTCCTGTTAACATTTTTCATTGAACTATTTAAATTTTCCAAAATGTGGCTCTAGTTCATTGATCATGTCCACATGTGTATTGCTTATGTGGGGCTTTTTCTGTAACCACACTTACCTTTATCTCTTCCTTTTTCACTAGATGTTTGCCCTTTTATTTATTATGACCATCTTTGTATAAAAGTTGTGCTTGATTTCTATAATTTTCTTAAATCTCGTTCTCCCATTTGATTATTATCCTTCATTTATTTGCTTCACTTATTTAAATATAATTTCTTGCCCTTCTCAGGAATTTTTAGGTAATTTTTTTCTGTTGCTGTCGCCTTTTCCTTTTGCCAGTTTTCACCAATTTTCACTGTATAAATAGACATCTTCTTTTGCTTCTGACAGCATGGAATATTTTAATTGCTTCATCTGTATGAATTTGACAAGCAGTATAACGATATGGCAGTTTTCTATTAGGGAGTCTGTTGAATTTAGTTCAGTAAAATATATTTATGTACTCAATTTATATCCCATCTTTTCCAAAGGCAACCTATATAGTGCGCCCTTACCCAACTTTTCTCTAGAACAAACTTGTGAGATAGGTTGGGCTAAGAGAGAGTGGCCTAAAATCACTCAGTGTGCTTCAATGACTAAGGTATAGTAAAACCTGGGTGCCACTATTTGTAATCCAACACCTTAATCTGTAAATGTATAGACTCTCATATGAATCTCTTATCATCATAGCCCACTCTAATGACATATTGCTGAGATTCATCTTCTTGGCTTGATCAGTTTGTTTCCTTTCTTAGTTGAAGTTGGAAGTTCACGATCTGAGCCACAGTCAGCATCATATTTTCTTTTTACTGGCTGAAACAGAACTTCTTCATCTGTACTTGCAAAATATGTGGTCAATTTTATTCCACTTGGAAACATTCAGTTGTATAGATTGTTTATATTGGTGAAAAAAGTATTTCTTATGAACATCAAATTATCATGACAGAATTCTGTTAGTCTGTCTACCTCATTTTATATACCAAGGGCTAATATCCCATATGACTAGGCTTTAGTATTCCAGTAGCCTTTGAAGAGATCACATCTATTTTGTTGTATTGACAAGTTATTGCATGTCAGGATACAACTATTCATTTACAGCCTCTTCACCTGTGGGATTCAGGGATCACCTTAACATTGAACTACTTAATTGGAATTGGGATTTAAATCTTCCTGTCATTTTTTGAGTTGTATTTTGAATTTTGTTTGTACTAGGTTTAACACTTTTTTTGCTAATAATTATAACTACTTCATTTCTTGCCTGATGTTCTTGTTCACTGTAGAAGATCTGGTGGGTTTTTTTATGTGAAGTGACTTATTCCAACTTTACAGTTTTCTAAGTCCCAGAATGTTTGCGTATAGACTTGATACTTCTGCTCTGGTAACATCCAGTTGCTTTGGTTCATGATTCTAGCATTTTTTGTATCAACTTGTTTCCATGTCTATATGTGTGCATACATACAAACACGCACACAAATGTATCATTGAAGGATCAAACTTGTCTTTTGTCTCTGGGCATATAAGCATCTGAACATTCTATCAGCCTTAGTCCAGCCACATGATTATCTTCAGTGCTACACATAATTGTCCTCTATTGTTATTGTCCTACCGGTAGTTGTGAATTTCACTTTGTTTTCTTGGTAGAGTAGTGGAGTGAGCTGCCATTTCTTTCTCCAGTGGATTGTGCTTAATCTGATCACTCAGCTGTGATCTACTACTGACTGTTACAAGTACCCTTCTGGAAGCATGCACTCCCAACTGACATAATTGGAATGTACAACCTTGTTTACTGCTACAAAGTGGTGATTCTTGAAGGGTTAAATCACTTAATTTCATATATATATTTTAAATACATAAGATTTAATTAAACTAATTACTTTAACTACTGGCCTATAATCAGTAACTTTCTTTTTGATGTAGCATAGTAGAACTTTTATTCTTAAAATTAATTTCTGATCAGTAAAAGTGGCAACCAGAACAGCATATGGTTTTATATGATCAAATAAAATGACTTTATATCACTGTTGGAATAAAATTATGGAACTGAGAAGAAACAAACTAAGCCATCTTATCTTTATACTATTCCCACACTATTGATGGAATATTATTTTTAATCCATAATATATATGTATTCCCTATATCTGCAAAGCAGCACTGAATTTAGATATTCATGTTGAATTTTTATGTATCCTCAACATATAGATGTGCATTTGCAAAGTAAATATTTAGCAGTTGAGGGATTCCACAATACTAAAGTCCAAAAGGGATAATTTTTCTTAATAATACAACAGTCATTTACTGTTTATCAAAGTGCTGTACTTTTAGTAAAAGAGCAAAGCATTAAACCATTTCACAATTTTTTAAAGTTCACTTTCTTACTTTCATATCTGAACTTGCACCGTCATTGTGATGAAGAAAAGTGTAATCATAAGCAACTCATTTGAGTTTCAACAGAATTGCAAGTTCCTCCCACATCGAACTCTGTTATTAATTAACAACAGTCAGAATACATAATAAAAACTGCTTAATTTCACAACGTGTGGATAGGCTTAACCATAGTTTCAACTGGGAAACTGAGTATCCTAAACCAAGCCAGGTCCAAAAATGTTAAGAGAATTCCTGGAAGCCTGACACTCAGACAAATCATCCACTAGCAGGCACATAGACATAAACAACATCTGCATACAATTCAAAAGAGACAATCAAAAAGTCAAAAAGGAAACAAAAAGACCAAAAGACCACCTCACCAGCAATCAGCATCCAGATGGGCAGAGATTAACACCAAGATTATTTTTTAGCTAACAATCAAGAAGCAAACAATACTCTAATCAAGGAACTGCCAAATAAGCTAACAAACAACAGTCCAATCAAGGAACCACCAAGACCATTCCCACCAATACAGACAGGACAAGCCAGTACCATAGTATATAAAATGAGAGCAAACCCCATTCCCTATTAGCACTGATGATGTTACCTAGTTTGGTAATAAAACACCTGCAAAAAAACAGCTAAGCTCATAGTGCACCACAGTACTAGTTAAAGCTAAGTTTTGCTTTTATTGGGCATGCTTTGAAAAATTTATCCTAAGAGCTTTAATTTTCAAATGGAGATGAAAGGGGAGAGTGTAGAGTTTTAAAAAGCATCTTTCTGCTTAAAAACAACTAAACAGAAAATTCAAATACTTAGATTTATGAAGAATCTGTAAAATCCAATTTCATATATGCCTCATCAAAAGCAGATACCACTACACCCAATAAAATCTGTTTCCAGTTCTGTAGAGATAGTATTGAAATGTTCATAATATATTGAGACTTGAGCACAGGGCATATTCACTTGATATATGTTCCACTGATGGTACATCATTTCTAATATATTAGGTCAAATGTAAATAAAAACTAATTCATCAATGTTTTATCTGATCTAAGAGAAAAAATATTCTAAATCAGTCTTAACATATTAATATAGATATGATGAATCAGCTTTACATATTACATCATAAATCCTTTATCAGCCAGCCATACTTTAAGAATCATCAAGAAAAAGAAAAAAGGTTCTCAAAGGTTTTTAAGAAAATGAGGTAGTTAAGTCTCACTTTCTGAGCTCTTTCTAAGAGAAACTAATTTAGAAAATTGTCTGAAGATGCTGATACTTAATGCTTTCTTCTTTTGTATACAGGTAAGCAACTAGAGGGTATCTGGTAAGTAACTAGTCTCAAAATTAATTGGAATGTTTGTACTATGGGAGATCCTTACTGTTATGCTCTACATAATTTAGATAGTGTGGTCAAGAGATTAAAAATTAACAGAGAAATCTAATGATTTTGATGTAGCTACAGTCAGTGCAAAAAAAAATAAATTCAAAATGAAGTAGGGCTAGTGGGGGAACAAAAAAAGTCCCTGCGCTCAGTCATTCAAGCCCTGGTCATCTCACATCTGGACCACTGTAATGCATTCCTCACGGGTCTATCCTTGAAGAGCATTCAGAATCATCTAGTGCAGAGTGTGGGGGCACAGGCAATTCTTGGGGCTCCTAGGATGGCCCATGTTACACCACTGCTCCATGAGCTGCACTGGCTGCCAGTTTGCTTCTGAGTGCAATACTTGGTGTTATCACGTTTAAAGCCCTGCATAGCATGGGTCCATGTTACTTGAACTATCTCACCTCCCTAGGTCTGGCCCACCCCATCTGCTGTGGGCCTCAACAACCAAGGAATTCCAACTGGCGGGGTCCAGGAGAAGGGCCTTCTGTGCCATGGCTCCTGCCCTTTGGAACATCTTACCCCTAAGGTGAGATTTGCTGCCATCCCTCTGACCTTCCATAAGAGCCTAAGACCTTGCTCTGCCAAATGGCTTGGGGCCCCAATAGGGGAGCATCACACTGGAAATGTTTGATGAATTAAGCGGCAATCCCACCTCCTCTTTTTGTTGCATCCTGTTCCCCCCCCCCTAACTTTTAACTAGTTTTAACTATAAATATTTTTATTGTCATTTCCATGTTTACTACTTTAGAACAGGGGTGTCAAACTGGTGGCGTCACATTTCGTCAAGTGATGTATCATGACTTTTCCCCCTTCACTAAACCGGGGGTAGGGGTGGCCAGCACATGACGCATCTGGCCCGCGAGCCGTGAGTTTGATACCCCTGCCTTAGAAATATTTATATTTTATTTAATTGATTTTAATGTTGTAAGCTGCCCAGAATCAATTGGAAATGAAATAGGTGGCAAATAAAATAAATAAATAAATACACACCCAAACACATGTATAGGGCAAGCATTTATCATAAAATGCTGATTGACTGCTAGACACAAGAGGTAAATGCTGTGGGAAGATGAATGAATTGGGAATGTCTGAAATTCCGAATATTCTACAGTATTCTACAGTATTGTGCCTAAAGGCAGATTGGACTAAATAATCTGTTTGCATTTGTATTACCCTTGATAAACTGTTAGGCAACATACTGGCTGGAGATTTACTCTTTCTTTTAACCTGCCATTTATTTATTCTCAGGCACACCTCCATAGTCACCCACAGGGATGAATTCTTCTATGGTAGTGGGGGAATTTCAAGTTGCCCACCTGTAAGTTTACGGACATTTGATAAGTTATTGTGGGGGGTTTTTTGTCTTTTACTCAGCTGATTTCAATTCATTTTGTATTTTTTGAAATTAGTATTACCATTCTTATACAGGGGAAATTATATACTTCAGTATCACTTGTAAAATCACAAGAACTTAGAAATGAAAGAACTAAACAAAGTTTTGACTAAAATGAATAAGAGTAGATAAGAAACGAAATTTTAAACAAAGAACAGAAGATTATTGGCATTATCCTGGCTTTCTACAAAGACATTTAAAAAAATAAATACAATAACATATTGTAAAAAAATATTAGGGTTTACCCAAATGTCTTGCTGACTGGTATAAAAGACAAAAAACTAGTTTGTAGTACTGGCAATGAGATAAGAGCCTCCATCAGAATTGGGGACAGCAAATTAGTTTGCAAAAACAAAACAAGTTCTGCATCCCTAAACTCTGAGAAGAATGGATAGGTGTACATGAAAAACACCCAGAGACTGCCAACCCTTACCACCACCACCCCAAAAAAATGTTTCTATTGCCTGGATGAATGTCTCACATTACCTTGCTCTGTGTTTTGGGCAATAACTATTGCTTTGAATATTAAGGACTGTAATCTTTTCAGCTCTGCAAAACTTGGTTTAAATCAAAGATATTTCTTTCTGAATTTCATTTTCTAATGCAATTATGATTCAGCCAATGCTGATTTTAATTTAGCCATATACAATAGGTTTTTATTTAACAGACTTCTCTGAGTTACCTTCTGACAAACTAAAGTCCTGGTCCTTCTTCTAAAGCCACTATATTTCTCTTCTCTAAAGCAAGATGTGGTGGACCCACATCTCTATCAAAAGCAAATGAGTTTTCCAGATTAAGAAGTTATATGAGGATCCTATGAAATATTACTGTCAGTTTTACTAGTGATAGCAGATGTGAGTAAATTCTGGAATTTTCCAGATGATGTGAGCAAATTGTGGAATTTTGCAGGAAGTTTTCAGCTTAAATTATTCTATAAAAGATACTGATAAATTTTTGTGATGACTTAGTAACCTAATGAATGCAAATTTTGTAGGGTGGAACACTCCTTGGGCCTCCAGATTCAGTTGTAGATCTGGGATATACTGAAGTTTCAGAAGACCTCTTCTTAGAATATTTGTCCTCATTGGGGGAATCTATATTCCGGTGAGACTGCTGCTTAGTTTCCATTCTAATATTCTGTGAAGGGAATAACTTATTAGAATTATTTTTAATATTTTATGTAAATTTTATGTAAAATTCTGAAATTATATGCACACTTAGGCTGAAATAATCTAAGATATTAGAATACAAGGATAAACTAGGAAGAGTCAGTATACTATGCTGGTTACATTTGCTGTTGATTGTTATAATGATGTCACTTCTGGATTGATTTACGGTGTAAAATAAAATATTGTTAATGTTCTTGTTTCCCTTCATGTAAACCTTTAAATATAAATACAGAAGACTGGTTATTCCATCATTGATTACCCCATATCAAAACACTGAAGTATTTAATCAATCACCTTTTTTGGTGAGAAATAGAATGTCTTAGATCGTTTTCCTTTTTATATTTCAATCTCATGCTTTATTGAGCAGTAAAGTGTACAAAGGATTACTGATATGTGACTATTAACACAATAAAAATACTACCACAAAAATATAGATAGCAGAGAAGAGAAATTGAGATTGACCAACTACAGGTGGTCCTTGTTTAGTGACTGTCTTCTTTAGCAACTACCGTATTTGTAGTTACAATGATGATTAAAAAGTAACTTTACGATCAATCCTCATATTTATGACCTTCACAAATCTGCAAACCAAAGTAAAGTTTAAGATCATAAGCATGATTTCACTTAGTGACTGCTTCACTTAATGACTGAGTTGTGGGTCACAATTTTAGTTGCTAAATGAGAATTACTGTAGTCAGTTGGGATTACATTAAAACATGAATGCCCACATTTTCATAACAATTGCTTTTCAAAATAATACAATTTGTTCTTTATAAATAAAATCTGCAGTGGCACTTGTATTATCTCTCAGTATTTCACCAAGAGTGTTATACAGTATTACAGTATATATTGTAGAACAGTTGCAAACTAATCAATTTAGCATTGATATGCTACATTCACAGTGATATACGGTTTCTGCCTTCCAACATACAAGAAAAGCAGTTATCAGGCATGTATGGAAGCTGCTGCAGTACTGTTATATTTAAGTGGGACATCAACAGAGTGAGGGTGATTAATCCATTTCTTGCCCTTAGTTTCTTTATTTTAAATGCCAATAAAATATGTATTTTCTTCAATATAGTTTGAAAAAAAACTCTAGAAGATAAGGCTGACTAATAAATTGTAGGCAGAAAAGAGTTAATAATTCCATTCTAGCTTTTGTATTTGAAATTTCTGTCAGAACACTGGCTTTTTGAAACATTACTGACTGTACTCTGTACCAATAGACATAGTAAGTACAATATAGAAATTCTTCTTATGCATTCTTTCTTGATGTTTTCAATTGCATCTGAAAGGAAATGGCATCAAACTTGCTGTTTGTTGCATTCATATCATCACTTTGTAATGTTATGCATTGGGAGGGAAATGTGTCGAGCAGAAGGTCTGCTGTGGTTATATAGGCTCACTATATGATTTAAAAGCTGCAGAGGGAGCCTATACAGATAATCTTTGATTTATGACCACAATAGAGCCCAAAATTTCTGTTGCTAGCAAAATAGTTGTTAAGTTAATTTTGCCCCATTTTACGACCTATCTTGCCACAGTTGTTAAGTGAATCACTGCAGTTGTGAAGTTAGTAACATGGTTGCTAAATGAATCTGGCTTCCCTGTTGCCTTTGCTTGTCAGAAGGTTGCAAAAAGGTAATCACATGACCCTGGGAGACTGCAACTGTCATAAATATGAATCAGTTGCCCAGCATCCAAAGTTTGATCATATGACCATGGGGATGCTGCAACAGATGACTGTTGAAAAATGGTCGTAAGTTGTTTTTTCAGTTATTTAACTTTGAATGGTTACTAAATGAACTGATATAAGTCGAAGACTAACTGTACATATAAAGGCAACAATCCCCTTCATATCATTTAGAAAGTAGCAGACCTAGGTGGCAGGGGTGTGCTAGAGAAAGAACAATCAAGAAACACAGTGTCCTCACTGTATCAACAGATCAGATAAAATCCAGTTAGCGTTTGATCTGGATGCTGTAATTATGAATTGTCTTTATATGCTTGAACCCTTGACACTTTTTCTGCATTACATCTTATTCATGTTCATTCTCGTTGATTTTTTGGGTGGATCACAGAGGAGACTCCTATAATCTTTTTGATCATAACTGTAATACATTCAGCAATGAAGTGGCACAATTCTTGACAGGGAGAAAAATCCCTTCCTACATTACAGATCTTCCATCTGAAGTCCTTGCAACGTAAGTGCAATCTTTTTTTATATAGTATACCATGTTTATACTGCCACATTGCATGCTAATTTTAATAACCATGCCTTCTCAGAATTTTTAAGGGCAAGACAGCTTGAGACAGTGTTCTGCCTTCTAAGCTCATCTACAAGCAAATGACAAACTCTATCAAATATATTAAAAAATTAAAACCAAAAGTATTCTTAAACTGGTCACTCTGTTGTTGAAGAAAACAGAGAAGTCCCAACTACAGAATATGCTCCCAATTTATATCAGGAACTATATTAACTTCCTTCTGATTTTTTTCCCCAAGGTTTGCCACTACTGGTGGTAATTCAGTATACCCAAAGGATCCAGATTGTTGGGGGCAAAATGCTGACTCTTTAAACCACTTAGAGAGGGCTGTAAAGCACTGTAAAGCAATATATAAGTCTAAGTGCTATTGCTATTGCTATACAATAACTTTTATGGACAAAAAAGAGCTAAAGTATATGATTTGGAGGTAAAAAAAACCTCAGATTAAATCAGCTGTAGCATGCAGTCCAAAATATATGGCAAGGAAACATTTTTTATGTCATTATACACTATATTGTGACAGAAATAAAAGCACATTAACTCCATCCTTTGGCAAGTAGATAGGGGTCATGCTTTGGGCTATAGATAGCTGCTATTAAAGCAACATACAATGTGTGTGAATCGCCATCCATCAAGATGAAGAGGGAACCTTGCATTGTCTGGGGCTCCCTACTATTTCTAGTAATACAGTACTAGTTGCAGCATTAATATTTGAGTACCAAGATTGTAGAGAGGATAGTAATTTCCAGGAGTAAGATTGACTTCTTTGAAGCATAGTTTCATTTTTCAGTGATGCACCATCAGAAACAGGAATTTGAAAAAAAAAGGGGGGGGATCCAGATAGTCCTCATTTAACAACCATTTGAAGTAATGGCAATACTGAATGAATGCTACACCCAGTCCCCAAAGGTACAGCTGTTGCAGTGCCGTTGCAGTCACATTTGGCAGCCCACCCACACTTACAACCATAGGGAGGTTCCCAAACTCTTCCTTGTGGCTACGTTGCCTGGCAGCACTCTTTGGTGATAGAGGTAGCCACTGAAGTAGAGGCCCAGGAAGCTCCAATAGTCTTAGCTGATCAGAGTCATCCCTGGGCCTCAACAACATTGCTAGCACCATCAGTGCTGCCAGTGCTCCTCACCTAACAACTGGTGGGATTCAATTCATGATGGCACTAAGGTCTGCTAGAATTTCCATCGCTAAACAACAATGTGGTCATGTCATGTCATGCTTTACAACCATATTGCTTAGTAACACAAATTCTGGTCCCAATTATTATTGTTAACCATGGATCATCTGTATACAAACAAAAAAGGGAACTCAGTGAACTGCTCACCCCTTCCCTAATACACTGAATATATTTTTAGGGCACACCTCTTCAACATGCTTAGCAATTCACTGTCAAAGTATGGAGTTAATTGCAGAACAATTCAGTATCTAAAGCTATGGAGTTATGAAGCAAAGAAACACAAAGCCCTAAGAAAATAAGAAGACAAAAATGAAAATAAATTCTATGTCTAGGTTCTGTGCTATTATAGACGAGGTTTTGGATTGGCTTCCTTTTTCTTCATCCTGATTAGATATTGTCATAGGTTCATTTCTCCGTATGTCTCTTAAGGATTTTATTGATTGTGAATAGCCAGTTTCTCCCCAAGGTTCTTAGGTGTCTTGTTTTTAAGTTTAATATTTTTCATTACAAAGTGTTTTGAAAGCTTAAACATACCCTTCTCCCATGCTTCTTACTGTCACAGACCGTTTGGACAAGCATTACGACCACTTCTTGACTCCATCCAGATCCAGCCACCTGGAGGAAATACTTTTAGCAGACATAATGGACAGAGCTAGCAAACACAGTGAAAAATATCTCAGTTCACAAGGGCATTTCCTTTTAAAACTCCACTGTATTAGATACCTGTCTTATAAATTTATGCCATGGTTCAAAGGTGGCATTTCAGACTTGATAGGGAGAATATTTATTGAATTGCATGTCACACGGTGATATCAGAAGAAATATGGTCATAAAATCAAATAATGTATTTACTTATTAAAACTTTTTTGTCAGTTCACTTTTTTACTATTCCCTACTGAGAAAGTAGAAATTAGGAGATCCACCTGCACAGTCTAAAATAACGGATATCTTAGCCATCCCTTCCCAAATGTACTAATTTCATTACCATTGTTGCAGTATTTTGTAACCTCAAAGCTGTAAATTTAATAATATTACACAATAAGCTTGAATATGCTTTTAATTTTTATAGGAGAAAAAAAACTAAAAACATTCACTGTGAAATTATTTTGAAAAATACTTCTTAAACAGATAATATAAGCCAGTCTGCAATAGAAATAAATATATACAGTAATAGATTTTTAAGTGTGGATTGTTGATGCCAAAAAAATCTCTATTGCTTATTTTGAAAATCTGACCTTTTCAATACCAGAAAGAATAGCCTTAACCCTTGTGCTATATTAATCTTTTGTATGTACAATGGGTAGAAATGAAGGTCTTACTGTAGGCAGTAACACCATATTTTAAAGAAGGCTAAATGAATTTGACTAATACAATAAATAGTATATAATTTTCACAAAACTTATGCAATGTACAACTTTCAGACAAGAGTATAGTAATTTTCAATTCTGGAAGTACATCCAAAATCAATTTTAAGTTCTATTATTTAAGTCTGAGATTTAAATATATAAATATCGTTAGATTGGTTATATCCACCCCTATAAACACCCTCTTTTCCATATGCTAACATCCATGTTGAATCAGGAGCATCTTGTAGCTGTTTTGTTTTTTTTCATTAAACAACAAAAATTATCTATTTAATCAGGTTTTGGGCCCATTTTATTTTTTCCTGTAAATACTTGTAACAGAACACTAGAATCAGTTTGAGGAGCAAACAGGTATAATATTTCTTTCTCCTGAACGTGATTAAGAAAGCGTTATATGGCAATGACAACTACTCTTTGAGAAAACACACATACACATACATTTCCCTCAATGTCAGGCTATTTCATTATATAAATTTTTTATTAATTAAATTGGATTTTTTCAGAAACGAAGATTTTCCTTTGAGAGGCTATTAATTTGGGAAGAACATTAGAAAATCTGCTAATACTCAGAGATAATATTCACTTGTACAATGTATCAACTATAAAATACAAAGCTAATAAAGTAACTAGATTGCAGTCCAAATGTTTTTGTCCCCTTTTTAAAAGATGAACTTTTGAAAGATTATGTGATGGACTACAAACCCCACTATCTATAAACATTACAGGACTGCTTGCTGGAATTTGTTGCCCAAGTATACTGTATTGGTGATGCCAAATGAGAAAGGCTGTTTTGAGGCTCAGAAAAAAATTTGGTAGGTTTTCCTTCCTTAGGAAAAATAGAAAATTCTGAATGAATAGAACAGTAGAGAAATGAGAAAGAATGCTTCATTAACTGCATGCTTTTGAAATGTCCCAGAACTTTTGTGCTGAATTTTCAGATTGCAATCTGATAAAGTATTTTTGTATTACAAAAGTATTTTATACGTATATTGATTGCAACACACAAAGAATTGGAATAACAGTGAATATAGTTCTGAATGTTCTTTCTAGATGACATACTGTACCTGCTTTTAGAACCACATCTCTATCACAATCATTGTGGATGTGTGATAGAGAAGTACTGCTAATATAAAATATAACCTTTCTAAAATTTATTCCATAACATACTGGAAGCATTGGTTGATTAGAATATCTTGATTTTTTAAAAGCTACATCAAAAACACACATACTTTCTTGTAAGCTCCAAAAAGTCATACTTTCTAGTAAACCTGTTTTGAATTGTAATTTTAATAATGTAATTGATTGCTTTTTCCTGTGTAACTTTTCATCATTCCTTCTGTCAAATTTAATGCACATTTCTCCATTTAACTGGTGCATATGAGCATATGGAGAAATGAAGAAATTCCTGGTACTTATTTAATCATATTTTTGGAACTTTCCTTCGTATAACTTCAGGAAATGCAAAGTAAACTCATGTTTACTCAGAAACAGGTACCACTTTTTCCTACAGGATTTATTCTCAAGCAAATTTGCAATTCTAGGTAGTTGTCTTCACTAAGAGTAAAAGGAATATTCTACTTTTTGCATTATGTCCTCTCTATTGCTTCCAGTAAAGAAATGATTCTTTTGCTTTCTGGAATACACTGTAGGCTCTATTTTCAGTGATGTGCAATAATATTTAGAACTTCACTGAATAGAGACCTAAAAGAGGCTGCATTTCAAACTGGGGTCTCAACACTAGGATCTAAATGATTTGTATGTTATGGTCCACATCAGTTGACACTAGTGACTAAGGTCAGTTCAGAGACAGCAGACCTGCTTTATACTTGTGGAAAAATATAGCTGCATTCATATCTTAACATTTTTCCCATCCTTATATTTATAAGTCTATATAAAGTATGAAACGTGCATGTATTTAAATTGATATACTTTTAACCTGTCAATGGGCAGGGAAAGCTGAGCAACCTGTATATGACAGCAAAGATCTGGCTTAATTAACAGGTCTGTCATTTCCAGGAATTCCATATTGTTCTTGTTTTGTAATTAAAATAAAGCCTTTGTCAGAACCTACTTGAGTTTGCTTGTTTTATTTTGGAATTTTTGCCTTCCTATTTATCTTGATATTATATCATCCTATACAATCAAAGGCCTTTCTATAATCAATGCACAGTGACTTCTTTTGATAGTCCTTGGCTTCCTCAATTTTCCAGCATGCGTCAATAATAATGTCTCATTCCTCAGCCTTTTTTCAAAGCAAACTTGAACATCTGGCATTTCTTTTTCTATCTATGGCTTTAATTTGTATTAGACTTCTAGTCTATCTTTAAAGTATCTTGTTGGGTGGGAAAATGCCACTGATGCATTATGAATGAGATGGTTATGAACTAAATCAAGGTCAGGTGAATGGCTCTGGCTCTGGATTTTTCGGCCTCTGAAAACATACTTGGCAACTTCTGTACAAGTTTTTTAATTGCTCAAGATGTACCTCTTCACATAGGCCTTGGGGTCATGCTAGCAGTGCTTAGCTGCTAAATGATAAATATGGTTTGTATTATTTATATTAGTACACGAATTAGCAAAGATGTTCCAGAATACACTAGTGACCCAAACTATTTAGAGAAGTTTCAGAAAATCCGTGCTACATTCAAAATATTTTCATGATTCTGTACAACAAATGGAAGCTGCAGAGTTGCCCAGACTTCTTTAACTTATCTAATGCTCAGAATTGAATCATGTATACCTATATAATTCCCACAGTCAAATCATTTTTCTTTAAAATCAGAATATCAAAGATACTCCTAACTTGGAATAGCTCCACTGGGAAGTATTTTATGGCCAGGAAACTATACATTCTAGTCCCACTTTAGGCATGAAAGCTGGATGAGTGATTTGGGGCCTGTCATTCTCAGCTCACAGAGTTGTGGGGAAAATGAGAAAGTGTTTGTTTTTCACCTTAAATTATTTATAAAAATAATGAAAGCATGGTTTAAAAATCTAAGCTGTTCAGTCAAGTTAAGTTTCCTTTTACCAATATCTGAGATACCACCCTTGCCCATTCATTCACTCAACAGATTTAAAATCTGGGTAGCTGCAGCATTTACATTTGCCAGGAACATGTTTGAGAGCAATGAATTTGTCTACTTTCTAGTTGATTGCCCGTTTGGACATTGACTAAAACTTCCAGCAAGGTAACTTGTGATCTATTTTTATTTCTCAATTTCTGGAGTTGGATCATTCTAACAGAAACGCCTCAGAACAAGCTTTTCATTCCTGAAGCCATTCATACTACAGCCATTTGGTAGGCAGAGGCTGCACATGTGTGTGTAAACTTACAAACATGCATACCCATGTGCAGTTGAACCCACAGAGTCGGTTAGTCAGTAGCAGCTATCCAAACAGTCACCTTACATGAGCTCTATGTATAAGGTAGCAACATTGATAAATCCCAATGGAACCAGTTCATCCTTCAAAGGATCACATTTCTCCTGCCTATCACAACTCATTTGTGATTGTGATCTCAAATGATGTTATCTCATTTAAGAGTGATAGAGTTTATTGTGGAAACCAGCCAAACTTGTAAGCTCAGGTAAAGAGATACTAGTATAGCTGGCTTTGTAACCCACTAATATTTTCCTCCTATTCAGTTGCAGTAGGATATAAATGTAATAAATGAATAAAATTATAATCCTGCCTTACAGCACACAGGGACTAATCAAGAACCCTAATGCATAGAAATAAATTAAGTTCATCTCATCTTCCTGCTCAGTCTAGACCTGAGCAATAAATGCAAGGTTGTGCTCAGAACATTCCAGTCATTTGTCTCAGAAACAATCAATACATCAGTTTTTCTCATCTTACATAAGGGGAATTTCCATATCAAAACTGGACCAGAAACTCCATAGAAATGTATCTAGAAAATAAAGATTTGTTTCAGACACCATACACTCTTGCATCTTCTCTGAAGTCCCAAATCTACTATTCTTCGTTTTAATAATTTCATCCCATCTTGTGCTTTCACAGCTGGTGAATACATATTAATCTTACCTTTCAGAGTCTGTTCTTTCTTTTGCATCATGAAATGATAGCTGTAGCCCAAGATATGATAGTTGGGAGTATGGTTAGGAAATAGATCTTTATATAATCTTAGGTCTTCCACATTAAAGTGGTAAAACTGATTTGTTGTTTGTTTCTCCTAGGTTACAGAGGAGCAAAGGGATCAGGGTGTGTCTTTAAGATGCTGGTTGCCACACACATTGATTCATGGGGACTTTTTTGCCTATCTGTCAAACCCATACCTTAATTAAAGATGAATAAATATTCACTGTTAGCTTTAAAATAGTTATAATGCAGCCTTGCTATAGATAATAGCTTATACTAGTTTTTTTAGGGGTCAGCCAAAAAATTTACAGCTCCAGATTTTAATTTAATGTTTGCAGGCTACATGAACTGATCTTTTAAATAAAAAGTTAGAACTTCCTAATATTATTTTCATCAAAGATAATTAAGTGATATATGCTAATTTTCTGACTTTGCCCAGAGGAATGGTTAAACAGGAAGTTTAGTGAGACTTGCTATGTTCGAGATGGCATAGTTCTTGCCTGATATTGAAAGCAAAACAACTGCATTGATCAACAATCCATTTACCAAGATCTGAGTTCAACTCTATCTTCAGCTTCATCTGTTTCAGTATGCCATCTGTGAATTTGCTTCATTTAAAAAAAAATCCTGCAATTCACCATTTCTCAAGACAAAATGAAGAGAAAGTTCTTAAAGAACAGCATACTGTAATGTGAAATATTAAGGTAGTGAACTTCCTTGGCAAATGCTTTTTAAAATTGGAATTTTAATTCTAAGGTACCACTATTGTCTTCTAGTTCTACAGTGTAACATTTTGCCAAAAAGGATTAACATATTGGAAGAAAAAAACCCAAACCTGTATAGTGGGACCAATAAGAATGTAACACTCTTTTGTCATCTTTTGGTGGGTCCTAACATATTATCCCACTGCATAATTTGAATTTTCTTCCATGGATCAACAAAGTTATGCTTTTATTCTGTATATTGAAAGATGCAGATGTATACTCAAAGGTTCTGCAAGGGCAGCATTTGTGCCAAATATTCATGACTGATCAATTTCAGGGCTTTGATCTACAATGATGTTGTGCAGCTTACAGGTATTGATGAACTAACAATTAGTAACTGAAAATTAAATGCTCCAGTTCACTAATTAAATCAACATAAATGAATTATTCTTGTAAACAATACACAACCCTGAAAGCTCTACGCATTCCAATTTTTATGTTGCTTATTATTTATTTGTCATAGATCACATAGAATTACGGTAGTTAACTGTATGTCGCTGTGCGGCATCGGTAACGGACTTGGCTGGAGCCGAAACTGAGCACGACCTGTAAATCGCAGTAGGCGTGGTCAAGTTGTCCCTCCCTCCCCACCACCACCACCCCACCCCCGCCGCGCCTGAGAAGTCTCACGTATAGCCTTTCAT
>JANHFL010006665.1:315827-327769 GCA_032468155.1 Oxyrhabdium leporinum | reverse complement strand
TTCCAGATGCAACTATTAAGTGGTTCTTGGCTGTCTGCCCGGAGCTATTAACTGAAGTGAGAGAAAGAAAAAAAACCCCTTTTTTGCACTTTATTTTTAGCCGGTTCTCTGAGCTGCATAAGCAATTACCTAATGGTTCGGGCGAACCGGTGAGAACCGGCTACATTCCACCACTGGTTGTAGACAAAACAACATTCTCTGTAATTGTATCAAGGCCATTCTAGCCAGCACCTGGAAGAGGAGTGACAAGACGGGTGAAGGATGATGGGTATGGACCATGATTGGGGAATGTGATTGTATGATGATGGTAAAGAGATGGATCTTTGATTTCTTTTGGGTGTGGAAAAACCTGGGTCTTCAGATTCAGGTTTTTCCCAGATGTGCCAACATGGTTTGTTTAATAAATTCTTACTTGGATAAATCCTTTGTCTGAATGCTGAATGAGTTATTGGAACTTGGATGGAACGCAGATAAAGTGCTTCTTATTCAGAGTCATTGTAATTCTGAATGGCTGTTTAATGAATAGTCATAAGTTGAGGATTATCTATATTTCAATTGCATCAATTTGAAATATTTTGGGTAGTTTGGCTAGTAATTCATCAATTTTTACACATTTTTGTTAGCAATATTTTTTAAAACCCACTTAACTATGTCATCTCTTTAGTCTGTATCATCAATTTTTATTTCAATTAGACAGATTTACTTATACCATCTTTTTTCACCAATAGATCTTTGTGTTTGTTGTCTTTTTTGGAGTCCACCATTATGTAATAAATTTCCTTAACTTCCATGATTTCCTTAAACAAGTCTCTTATTTTTTTCCTTTTTGATTATTATTTCTAAATATGCAATTCCAAAAAACTGTGGATGTCTCTTGTCTCTTCTTGCTCTTCTCTGGAACTTGATGTTTACTTAAACAAATAGATTTCTGTTGCCTTGTGCTTTCCACTCTTTTGAACTATTTTCAATATATTACACACAGCCGTTTCACCTTCTTTTGCTCTTTCTGCATATCAGGATATTTCTGTTTTGTTCCAGCTTTACAAATATTATAGCACATGTTACAAACATCAGTCCAGAAATTTCATTTATCATATCTACCTCATAAAATCTATTATTTACCATCATTGCTATTGCTGAAATTGTATGCTATCTGTCTGATAAATGTTTATTTTCTTTAATTTAAACTGTAATTTATAAAGAATTTATGATCTGAGCTGCAGTCACACCAGGTCTTGTTTTTGCTGGCTGAAATCTTTGATTTTGCTCACAGCATATTTTCAGTCTGATTTAGTTATATGTAAAGCCATCTTTTAGATTACAAATTAATCTAAAAACTTTTAGATTACTAAAAGAAGGAAATTGCTTTAAATATTAAATTGCAGAACTCTTTTAGTTTGTCTCCTGCTTCCTTTCTATAACGAAGCCAACTTTCCCATTATTCCAGATGTTATTTCAATTTTAGACTTCTTTCAACCTTAATCTACAGCAGCATCAGCAGTACTACTACTACTTGCCCTCTATTCTTCCCCAATAGCTTACTGTATATGATACCTGCTAACTTGAAGCATTCAGCTTCCAGTATCATGCTGATATTGTCTTGATTGTGAATATCCATTTGATTTTCTTGGAAGACCATTGAAATGGGTTACCATTTCCTTTTCTAATGGAATGGAATAGTCTGACTTCTCATGTATAACCTGCTCCCATTTGTGAACTTCCAGGATTAAATACACTGAAATGGCAATTGTATAACACAAAATCATAGATTAAACGGGGTTATGATCTGATCCAAAAAGGCTCTTATGATGATTTTAATGAAATACGGGTACAATCTGGTATTCTCATTGTGTGGGGAACTGAATAATCAGTTATCAAAAAAGCAGCATTGCAAGATTCAACTCTTTCTCTAGGAACATAATGTGTAGAGAATCAGGGCGAAAGAGACCAGAACTACGATAGAGATACAATTATGACTGCAATTCCTCACTTCTTCCAGCCTCAGCTAATAGGCTCCATGTTATCAAATTCTAAAGTAACAATCCATAATTCTGGTCAATTTTGGATACTTACGCGGAGTAAGTCCTTGTTCTTTTTGTGGGAAGAGGGCTGGGTAAGTCCCGAAGAAGGTGAGTACCCCTCTCACAAATCCGGCTTCCCTCTCTGTTGAATGGGAAAATAGGCCACACAGGTGACTTTGGAGAGTGGAGAGGTGGTACTGTAGATTGAGATGTCTGGTCAGATGACATGGTGGGAGGATTTGTCTCCTGGAATGAGAGAATTGCTGTCAGTGGAAAATTAAATGAGCAGCAGTGCTCAGCTTTTAAGTTTGACTTGCAGTACAAAACAGAAGCAAAGGAATAAGTTGCCTAAGGATTTTTTTTGTTTGTTTTAGTTCATAGTAATTTTGATAAGCTGCAACATTAATGTAACTCCTGAAATAATTCATTGTGTGTATACACACACATACTATTGATTCACTATAATTCATCATATTAATAGTACAAAGGAAGAATCTCTAAAAACAGTAAGAATGAGCCAGGCTGTGAGAACACTAGGGAGCTATACAATGTGTGTTTGCACAAATGTTTCCTGTTTAATATTGGCTGAGAAGGAATTCCAGACCCAAAACACCTGAGAAACAACAGATTGGGGAAGACTGTTCCAAAATGCACCTAAACTTCCCTTCTCTGTCTTTCCCCATCTCGTCGTCAGGGAATAACAATACTACAATATTAAATAATAGGCATCTTGGGTGTAATTCTAAAACTTCTACAGTACCACTTGAACATCATTGGCATTGACAAAACTACCATTAATCAGCTGCAAAAGACAACTTTACTTGGAAATGCTTACATCCTGCAACAATACTTTAATGCCATCAAACAACATCTGCCTGACCTAGATCTTGGGAAAGACTCAGTTGGTGGACAAAAATGCC
The DNA here is from genome assembly GCA_032468155.1 of Oxyrhabdium leporinum. Lineage (NCBI taxonomy): Eukaryota > Metazoa > Chordata > Lepidosauria > Squamata > Cyclocoridae > Oxyrhabdium > Oxyrhabdium leporinum. The sequence goes on along the minus strand of JANHFL010006665.1, from coordinate 324,828 downwards.
AAATCCAATCTAAACACCTGGCTGATTGTACAGACAGCCATAATTTATTAAACTTGTATGCAGCTTGACTCTCAATAACTTAGCACACCTCCACCCTAACTTGGTGGCTCTTATATGCTAAGCACTCTCCTTCCCAGTTAGGCATATCTTTACTTTGCATACTAAGATACAGCCACACTTATTAAAAGCAATAAGTTCTTTTTAATTATTTTTACTTTCATAACTGGCAACCATCTTCATCCTCACCATTCACAGATTAGATGTCTGTTTGGAAATTAGATAAGTGCATCATGCAAAGCCATGATATGGTTTGTTTTGTTTTGGCTGCTTGTTGTATGAACTCAACCATATTTGCATATGATTTAGCCACAGTGTAATGTGTGAAAGTAGCAAGTGGGAACTTATTCAACAATCTTCATTAAACAAATCACAAAGTACCCTAAAAGACAAACTCAGACATAGAGGAATAAATGTTTTGCAAGATTCTCCAAAAATTGAGGGCACAACTTAATTCAGTAATTCAGTCATCTTCTAGCTTTTTGGTAAGAGCAAACATCTGGTTTTGCTACTACTAAAAGATTTACGCATTACATGGCAAACAATATATGTCAATGTCAAATTCTCATTGAGTTATTTCTTATAAAATGTAAGGGAGAGGAATGCCACTCTTTCTTTGATCCAGGGCAGACTAAATATATCAGCCTAAGGCAGTCTAGTATTGCGCACTTCTTGGAAGTCCTTAGCCTTGTACACTGCAGAGCCTACCTTCCCACATGAAACATTCAAAGCTTACATCTGGGGCAGAAGCAAGCCCTAGAAAATACTAGCTCAATTCCAAAACAGACTTAACCATTTCCATGGAAATACAGCATAAAATTTTGGATTATTTGAACACTGGTTACAGTCTTAAATCTTAAAATAGAAGATTTTATCTCACAGGTAAATAAACAATTGTCTATTGTCCTATTAAGACTGTATTTTCCTTGCTGATTTCAGTGGTTAAATCAAGGATTCCCAAATAAGTGAGGACACAGGTCCTGCCATTTCAACTTGTTCTTCTTTTGCCAAACAAAGGAGAGAGTGTCATGACAGACAGCTAAGCTCATGCTCCTTTTTTGTGAAGCTATGTCATTCTACTTTTCAGAAATTCTTTAATCATAAAGACTGAAGTGCAAAAGTTGGAGAATCTTGGAGAAACCAGAGTGTAAAGTAAGCCTCTCCAAAGTTACCATGGGAAACAGATCAAGTTAACACAACAAAGTAGCGAAAAAGAGCCACAGAATTATTACAACACTAAACCATAAACTATACTATGCAAATAATAATGGATTCACACAATACACTAAGGCAGTATTTCTCAACCTTAATGACTTTATGGTATGTAAACTTCAGCTCCCAAAATTCCACACATCTTAAATTTGGCAAAGTTGGGAAAAGCTCAAACCCTAAAGTAAAAAAAAAAGAGTTCATTACAGTAGAAAAGAACCAGGTCTTTAGGCAGCAGACCAAGAGACTTTTCTGCTGAAGTGCTTTTCTTTGGACAAGAAAAATGGCTGCATCTTCCCTCCTTTTTGCTTTACAGTGCTCTGTACTCTGTACCTTACTCTCTTTCAAGGGGAAAAAAACCAAGCAATTGCTCATATTATCTCTCTCTCTAAGATATAGAGATATTGATCTCTCTTCACCCATTGCATTAAATATAATGCATAATATACCAACTAACTTTTTGGTTTGAAACGTTTCGCTGATAAATGTACTTGCATTCCCTCAGTGCATAAAAAACGGTAGTAGATGCAAAGAATCAAACTGCAAAGGCAGGACATGTTAATTAATTCATTTCATGCTTGAATTTATTACCCAAAACTAGGTCCAGTATGAAATAACTAAAGGGAGCAAGGGACGGGGACATTCTTGAGGATGCCACATTAGAGAAACCTGCCCTAGACTGGTACACTAAACTGCTGATTGGGAATAGATTTTACATGCAATTCAAGCAGTCACAAAAATGACCGTGTAGCATAAAGATACCTTCATTAGGTTATCTTCACGTGCTTTTATGAAGAGATATTATCACACACTTCTTCCTTCAAATACCTTGGAATATTATGGCATTTCTCCCCCATATTCCTATGTATGTTCTGTAGGAGATTGCAGACTTTACAGCTAGAAACAGCTCTTATAGCTTACTTCCAAAAGGTATCTAACTACCATTAATTGGGGCAGAAAATTGGGTGAACATTTCTCCAGGGGAAGAAGAAATTCCCTAACAACTTTTGAACAGCAGGACTGGCCACTTAACTGGTGACTTCTTATTTCTGAAAAAACCTCATGGACAAATTCTGTTGTGATATTTTCGGTTAGAATTAGTTATCAAATGTGAAACTGAAATTGTAGATCAGTGGACAGATAATCATCTTCTCTTTCACTGTACATTCAGACATACTACTTGACCATTTTGCAGCTTACTCAGGGCAAAACTCAACTATCTGCCTGAAAGCATTTCTCCAAAATTCTTTCTTCTTTGAAATAATTTCTAAAGTTAATTCCATTTCATGTAATGAATTAGGATTAGAAAAAAAATGCAGATTACTCTGATAAGGACATTCTGGGTTTTTTCCTGTGGCAGCCTGCTAGGTATGATGTAAGACAAGAGTCAAAAGAAGATGAAAATAATGGCTTATCTAGTGCTCTTTGGCACCATTTATATCAGCATGTGATCTACCAGTGTTAGTTTTTCCTTGAAAGAACAAGGCTTTAGACAAAACAATTTCTTGCTCTGCTCTGTGGGCAGTTACTTACTTACAGATGCTTTTAGGAGCTCTGCCCTAAATTAGAGGGAAACAGCGTCAGGTTTCACACTGAGCTAACCATGATTCAAGTATATAATAACATCTAGTTTCTGTTTAACATCTACTGTTAATTTGTTAAGTATTAAAGAAATAAATTTATATATTACTTCATATGCCAAATATATTGAGATTTACAATAAGAATATAGTAAAACAACATTTAAAACAATTTTAAAATATATTCATTAAAGTGCGGGGAGAACACTTTTCCAACATTCATATCTGGAAGGACTGGGTGAAGAACAAAGTTTTCAACAGGAACTTAAATTATATAATTATAATTTAATTATAAATATTGTCTGGTTTACCCAAAATGTTAAACCCAAATACATTATATGATCCAGGTCAAAGTTAGAAGTAGCATTTTATTTCCTCTTACAGAAAGCAGTCCTGGGTCTGCTTATTAGCCATTTTAAAAGAATGAAAAGGTACTGCTTTGGGCTAGGGACTACATAAGTATATGAACATTAACTCTACTCCAGTTAGAACAGTGGTTGCGCATTGCCAACTGAATTTATATTTTAGACTAATAATGTGACAACAGCAGTAAGATAGGGATGCCAATGCCAATAGTCAGATATTGTATCTGAACAGATATCCATTCTATTTGTAGAAGAGTTTAATTATACATAATTAATCCATCTAGAAGTTGGTTGGTTACAGAACAGCACTTATTACCTGTCCTTCAACAGTTTATAGCCTGAGAAAGGATCAAAACTATTTTGTTAATCTCTGAAAATCAAGCTAGATGATTGACATGATACAACAGAAAATTCTGAAAAATATCTAATGGAACATACGAATGCAAGAGCTTTCCTTTATATAGTGTTTATTATTTGATTCTTATTCATTCTGTTTACAGATTTGTTTACAAATTCTTACGCTTTTTTAGTAAAATAAATTTTAATATCTTTTTTCTGTATATAAAAAGTTGAAAATCATCTCCAACTTGATCTTGTAACTGCTAGCCACATATCTCTTGGAAATTTAAAATGAGGGCATTATCGTGATTGCCTGCAAGAAGCAGCTATCTACCAGTTACAGCCTTCTACCTCTGAATAAACCTGTTCTGGTTTTAGTTACTAGGATAAATAATATCAATTTTTCATAAATGTTAAAAAACTACTGATAGAATATGTCTATCATTGCATGAAGCTAAAATTAATTCCCAATATTAAATATTTCCTTCGACATTCCCAAACTTATTACCAATAATTTTTTATGGCTGCCTTCAAAACTACACCATAGCATTTTAGGATAATCGTTTGTTATTTAGTCGTACAGATTTCCAATTTGTCACTAGATATGGTCGGTTAGAATTAGTTGCCAGAGCAATATAAAGAATATTTGCTAATGTAACATTATGATTTAATATTGCTAAGTGGGTGTATGGGTGATTGCCATATAAATATTTGTGTCCTTTACTTCATTTTGAATATTTCAAGCTTTGGTCAATTTCTTGTATTCATTTATTGCTAGACATCCAAATCCCAGCTACAAAAGATGCGGAAGGTCATCCTCCTATGCAGATCATATCAAGACATATATTCAAACATTTGTCCCAGGTGAGAACCCAGAATACTTAGCTGCAAGGCAGGGGACCTTTGGAGGACAGAATTTCCAAGGAGTTATAATTAAACCTGCTCATTTTGGTGATTTAGGCTTTTAGTTTTGGGCTGCAAAAATCTGAACTAGTAGATGTCAGCAAAATGACACAGAAAACTCTTGTTCCTGTCATTTCTGGTTACCTAGATTTTTGTAGCACAGATTTGGTATCCTTACTGCTTTACTGTAAGATACCTTGCGTTTTGTGAAAGTAAAAATAATTAGAGACCCAAAGTCCATTCTGACAAAACCAATGTCTCTTCAGTGTCAGATTTTACTACAGATAGTCCTCAACTTACAACCATTCACTTAGCGACCATTGAAAGTTGCAATGGCATAAAAAAAAATTACTTACAACCAGTCCTGGTGCTTACAAAGGTTGCAGCATCCCCATAGTCACATGATTGAAATTTGGAGACTTGGTAACTGGCAAGTATTTACAATGGTTGCAACATCCCGGGGTCATGTGATTGCCATTTGTAACCTTCCCTGCAGGCTTCCAACAAGCAAAGTCAATGGGTGAAGCCAGATTCACTTAAAATTGCATGATTCATTTAACAACTGCAGTGAGTCATGTAAACTGGGGAAAAAAACAAACAGAAAATCTGGTTCTACTGTAATTGTGATTATAAATTGAGGACTACCTATACCTATGCAAGAGTGTTTGGGGTTGATTTGTTTGTTTCTTACATATCATAGTTCATGGCATTCTGTGGTCTTAGAAGAAGATACAGAAAATAATATCACAGCTTGAGAAAGCACCAACAAAGAATCAGATCTCTAATTCATTACTCATCATACATTCAAACAAAGATCAACTAGTAAATACCATAACCTTCTTACAGTTTTCATTAACAAAGTTATGAAAGTCTTTATAAATATTTGCAATTTACTTTACCTGTTGAAGGCAAGACAGAAGTATCCAATTCTAGACATTATTTGTGCATCAGGATCTAAATGTTGTAATTTAGTTTTTTCATTATCCAAGAACCAGAAAGGAGGAGAATGTTGCAGATTCATAATATCATCAAAAGCAGGTGGCTTTTTTTTTGCTTTTTGCTTTTTTTAATAGGGTCTATTTATTTAATACAGAACATCTATTCTTGTTGCAAGTTGTCCGAGTGTCTTATGCAACTCATGCTTTAACAACGTTGTCCACGTATATGCACATACAGTGGTGTGCAAAATGCTTTAAGTTCAATTATTTTGAATTTGAAACATATTGTTCTGAGAATAAACTACTCCACTTCAAGTGTTAAACAGCCCTGTCAAGTACTTCTAAAGTGTTGTAAGCTCAAAACTGTAAAGTTTGAAATATTTCTCAAATTCTCAAATCAAATTATTTCATGGGTGTTTCATATTCAAAACAGAGTTGGGAAGACTCAACTCTGTACATCTCTATGACAATATTTGTGTTCTATAATGAAAAAAGTTCACTTCAGACACAGATGATTGTCCACTGATTGTTGGTTGCTAGCACCCAAATTCTGATCATGTGACAATGGGGATGCTGCAATGGTTGTAAGTGTGATGACCAGTAAGTCATTTTTTTCAATGCCATTGTAAGTCACTTAAAAATGGTTAAGAGTTGAGGACCATCTGTACTTAGATTGTTCAGACTTACTTTGAGCTGTATATCAGTACCAAAGAAATATGGATTTTATGCCAGACAGAGTGAGAACCTTGAATTCACAATTTGTAGAATACAATCAGTAAATGGAGTTTAGACCAGAATTCAATTTGCTGTGCTTGCCTTATTCACATTCCAATTTAAAACCAAAGTTAGATTATGGCCCATCAACTTTTCATTCTAATTTCCTGGTGTCAGACTATATCAGGATGAATTGCTTTGATAGGCAATACTAATTTAATAAGGTTTTTCTATATTTTTCTTATAAATCTTGTAAAATTATATGTTATTGAACAACGATTATAATGAATAAGCATTGTTTCAATAATGAGAAAATCTTTGTAGTCTCAAAGTCTTTGTCCCTGACACCATTTGAGCTGGTAAAATAACTCTCTCAACAGCATTTTTGTGCATGTGCACACACAGCCATAACCAATACCAAAAACCAATTTCTTAATTTTAAATCCTATCACTCTTCCATGTACCTTAAATATTGTCATACCAAGGGGAAATTTCCAGAAAAATTCACTGTTTAAATAAATACATTGGTTCTTCCAATGCAGAAAGCATGTAGATACTATACTAAATGGAAGCTTTCACCTAGAGGCAAAAGTAATCACACTTAATTGGATTTCCAAGAGGTAATTGGTTTCCACTGTCTGGCCCTTTTATTAGATCCTTAGTTTTTAAGCAAATTATTATATATACATAGTTCGAAAAAGAGAAACACTGGTAGTTTTATGAGGAGATTTTAATTCCTGCAATGGTAGCAAGCAAACTTGTCCTCTTTTATCAAATGGTTCCATCAATTAGAGATGCACACTTAAATGTAGTGCCTTCCCCCACTTAATCTTAAAGTGCCAGGAAAGAATTAGAAAACAGATTTTTGGCCCCAACTATATCTAGCTATATAATGTTGCCTTAATAAAAACAAAATACCCCTCTTCAAACAGATCAACATTTTAAACTATAGCCAGAGTGAGTACAACAAATTGATTAAAAGACTGAGATATAAATCCAATCCAACATAATGTTCCAGTATTATGAGCTAAAATTACCTTTGGTATGAGGCATAATCAGTGTTAAATCTTAAAAGTGGCACATCTTATTTTTACTGCAAGTGTTACCCTTTTGGTAGCCTATTTTAGATGCAGATATACACACTCATACAAGTGTGTGTGTGTGTGTGTGTGTGTGTATAATTTACTAATGCCACAAAACAGCCTCTCCAAATCTAGTCCCTCAGCTATGTTAGATTTCTTCTCTTAATCTCCAGCCTGTTCTAAAATCTTGCCATAAAACATGGCTATAAATCTTAAAGAAAAAACAGCCATAAACATGTGATTAAATGTCACACTTTTATTTTGTTGTGGGTCAGAGATTATAGTCCCTCTTATACTTCTTTAAATATTCAAAACTATATAAATGCCACTGAACAGTTCCAGATTAAATTATTCATTTCCTAAAATGGTAGAGGATCAATGCAAGGAAAAACACAAATCACTTTCACTTCCATGTTATAAATTTGTAGCAGGACTCAGCATTCGTTCAAAAAAGGGAACTTCTATACAAAAGGCACCTCTAAAAGTAAACAATTTTTAAAACCCACCCACCAATAACTGGGTTTCCTCCAAGGGCTACCACTCCCCTACACAGAACAATCAGTCGCACCCTTACGGAGGAGCCATAGTTAAACAGGCACATTTGCAACCACTATTTAATCTAAGGAGAGATGAATGCCATCTTTATGATCTGAATACAGAAACCTCCTCAGTGCTAGGAAACCAGGCATTAAGAGGCAAGTGTGGGGAGAAGCGATGAAGGGGTGTGGGGAACTGAATTATTTCACAAATCCTACAGGCCGCCTTTATGTTTTTACTAAGGCAAACACACAAACCTCCAATTACGGTTTTCGCATCACTTCCTCCGCCGCCCCCCCTCCGCGCTGCCCTCAAATCCTGGCCCCTTACTCTCCTGTCAAATTGTATACAAATTGTATAGGGGCTATAGCTGATTACTACATATTGGGGGAAAACCCTCTTGGCGCTTTTATTCTAGAGTCAAAAGCTCCTTTTCCTTCGGAATAAGAGGCAAGAAAGGCGTCCCAGCTGATCCTAGCTTCAAAAAACAGAGACAAACAGCAGGCTGTTCAAAGGCATAATATACGTGCCCAAGCGCGCACCCAGACGAATCGGGGGGCGGGGGGGGGGCGAGAAAAATCCAACGCGATTCTTCGCGCACATCCGAAATCTCTCTCGGCTGATATCCATCAGGCGGAATTGTTCGTCCCAGCACAATGCTAATAAATACGAATCCCTCGCATTCAGCTCCAGAACCTCTTGAGAGTCTTCTCTCTCAACGTGGCGCCTTTCCCCCTTACTCAGCTCCCGTTTCCCCCCCTAAATCTGGCTAGCTGCAATTTGCAAAGCATCCTTGCCTCCCTCCCAGGGAAACGATCAATTACCTTCGCCCGAGCGGTGGTTCCCTCACACGACGCTTTACCTCAGGGTTTCGCCCTTGCGCTTACTTGCCCGCTTTGGTTACGATTTTCCTCTTCTCTCCTAAACTACCAGCAGCCTTTCTGATGAATTTAAAGGACCGTAAGGGAGGGGGATGGAGAAACCTCCCCTCCTGACGTCAGAATAGTGGAAGGTGGGCGGGGTTTGGATGGCGATTTGTGTACCAGATTTTAAAGAGACCTGGCTTGGCAGGGTGGGGGAGAAGGAAAAAAGAAAGGCTGCGTCCTATGAGTTGCTTTAATTCGCGTAGTAGACAAACAAAGCCTTTTTCTGCGAGAATTTACCAAATGCAAACGCTCAATCTCTAGAGGGTATGTAGGAAAAAACCTGGGCCGGAGCGGAAGCAAATTTTGTAAAAAGGAGCCTCGTGTGCAGCTTTCCCTAGGCCTCGAAGCTTTG
>JANHFL010006665.1:286989-315427 GCA_032468155.1 Oxyrhabdium leporinum | reverse complement strand
AATATACCTCAGAATATTGCCCCCACAATCCGGGTCCTCATTTTACCTACCTCGGAAGGATGGAAGGCTGAGTCAATATACATCCAGTATATACCAGTAACCCATGCCTAGGGAATATTTTTTACTGGGTAGGAAAGTGGAGGTGAATCTCACACATTCGTTAATGGCTGTATAGAAGAGAAGATGGCTTTATTAGGAACTATATAAAGGTAAGAACCACCCAGGTGCTGACGTTGCCTTTCCTACACGACTTTAAAAAGCACACAGATCCTGCACTCTTTTGTAACTAGTCAATAGGCTCAATTCTAGCCATGTCTGCTTATTTCCATATTAAGATTTCTTGCCAGCTACTATTATGCATGTTCAGTGTACATAAAAGCAAAATGATAATGTCCACAAAGCTATCATTCTGTTTGCCCAAAGTACTAAAAAAATCTAGTTAACAAGTACCTACTACAAAAATGAAGTCTGCAATTCTATTCTCACCTATTGATGAGAATAGAGTTCTATTTAAAAATAGAACTTTTTAAAATTGCGACTTCACATGCATTTGTCTATCTAATCCAGTATGATTTTCTGCAATCTTCTCCAATCTGACCTCTTGCAGAACAATCTAGGTTTGTTGGGATGGTAATTTGCATCATCCCTCTCACTGTGCTAGCTGGATTGTACTGTTGTAGAGTACCAGAGTTAGAGGAATCTGGCTACCTTGGCAGTAATTATCCAGGTAATAGGATAATTCTCTTTTACAGGATGGGACCTGGTAAGGCAAGTCTGATGAGGTAGTGACTTTTCCAAAGGGTAATACCAATTTTTTTCAGCTTATTTTTTTTCCTTTTTACAGGCTTCTAGCAGCAGCAGTTAACATAAAATATGTTTGTGACTAAACCTTGCAGAAGCTTAGTGGACCTACAGTGTTTAGCATTTTTATGTATCGGGTACAGAGACTAGCCCCCAAAGAAGGAAAAAGTTATAAATCATTGCTTTTGTCGTCAAAATTCAATTATGTAAACCTGGGTGATCTGGGAACCACAAACGAGTACAAAACTACGAGTAGCCCAAGGGTTTCAAGTTCCCCACCTGCCTTAAATAGAAATAATAGCAAAATTAGCTTTTTCTGCATGCAAAGCATGTGTTTGTTATGCCCCCTAGAGATAATGGGGAAAAGAACTGTGGGAAACTCTTTTGGTTCATCTTTGAAGCATTCAAAATATAGAAACATCTAGACTAGAACTTTTAATATTCCATGTAGGGTCACTTCTCTATTATCTTAGAAGGACAAACTGTTTTCTGAATGAAACTGATGATCTCCCAGGCTTCAGCATATCTAGACAATTGCTTGTACAGATCAGTGCTTTTTTCACATCTGTTATTAACATTTCTTTCCATGGCTTTAGCTGGAGAAGATTGCTGGGCTCTGCATACACAAAAGAAGACTATTCCGTGTGCCAAGATGCTTCCATTCACAACAGATTGTATCTGAGACCTGAATATAAATATCTTCCACTGAAGGAGGGGCGATTTTAAACCAGTGAACAGAATTTCTATCAAAAGAAATTAAACAGTTCTTCCTTTTGTGTGGCTGAGAATTTGCTTCCTCCTTCTCTTCATTCCCTCCTTTTTTCATAATAATTGAGAATTATGTATCAATCATATGAGGATTCAAAGTCTCCCCACCAAGATATAATTGATACATTTTAATATTTGTTCAAGTTTATAAGCTAATTATTTCATTGTTGGAATTTAAATGTTATGTGGCTTTGTCCAAACAGCATCCATTCCGACTTAAACATAGAGGAAAAAGGACGAAAGAATTGAGGACAGCTTACTTGTACATTAGGTTGAACGTTCTCGGAAGAGAACATAATTTTTTGTTCAAAATAGTTATTTAAGTATTGCATAAACAAATAAATATGAATGCTCATAGAAATCTATGCATTATAATCAAAAACATCTTTTTATCCTGGCTGCATGGCAGATCTTACCTAATGATGGCGTTATTAATAGAGCGGTCAAGAAATTTCTAATTTGCTTCGTTGTTTGGACCATTTTTATTCCATTCTTGTTTTTTTTTTACTAGAATAACCACCAACAAAAGAAAAATACAAATGTGTGCTACAACATTAAAATAGCCAGACAATCTCAGCATTGATAAGCATTGTAATTTAAAAAGCGGGGGAAGGAAATGCTACAAAATAATGTTAAAAACATTTATCATGTTTCTTGTTACTTATTCTATTCCTAAATGGTTCCTAAATTTGATAATAGTGAAAATAATGAAAGCATATAAGACAGGGGTATCAAACTCAAGGCCCGTGGGCCAGATCTGGCCCGTGATGTGGTTTGATCTGGCCCGGGAGACTGTCCTGGAAACAGTAAGGGGCTGGCATGTGTGATGTTTCCAGGGCAGTGGCTTTGGCACTCGCCAGACTCGCCTGCCCTCTTTCTGGTTGGTATACAGACTTTGGGAATTGGTAACAGTACTGCTGTCGAATTCCATTGTATTGTTACTAATCTCATTTTGGACTGGTTTGAATCTCATCAGTGTGCAAGTGGCATAAAACCAAAAATGAATGAACCTCGTCCCGGCAATACAAGTTTCCAGAGTAGATTGCAAGGAAGCTGGAAAAGTTAACAGTACAAGTAGAATCCATTCAGCTGCCGTATCTTCATGCCTTGTTACATTCCTGTGAGCAAATGACTAGAGAATATTTTATTTAGTTTGGTTAGGTGGGTGGCCTGTATTCTACTGTGCAAAACAAGTCAAGTTTTATTGGAAACTACTGACAGATAACAGCTACATTTTTATTTTGGTTCAGAATGCAATGTGTCCATGAGTTACATAATTATTTTTAAAAAATCCAGCATCCTCAATCAAGTTTCGGTATCAGGAAGCAGTTGTTCCTATGTTGCTATATAGAAAAATCTTGCTTTTCCCTGGACATTGTATCTACCTTTAGGCAATGGTGTTTCTTGCCTTTTAAAGAACAAATATGAAATAGCAATGAAACAAAATACTAAACTCTATTACAAAAACAATCTTGTTTATGATTACAGTTTTACATCTGTAGTTAAAACTATTAGATGTACATGCTGTGGAATTATAGTTTTTCACTACACAACTTGTAATTCATACTTTATTAATGCAAGAAAACGCAAGATTCTAAAGCTACTATGCTATGTTCAACATTGCTCAAAATTAATTTTTCCCAGCATCAATAACTAATGAAGTGGGCCCCTCTCCAACAGCAGGAGCTTAGCTGATTGATAAGCAGTCAAAGAGAGCCTGCGATTCTTACATCCCACTTAAAAAGACGAACCTTTCAAGCAGAAGCAGAGATACATTTTAGAGAAAAAATGGGAAGCAGTTTCATAAATGCCAAAATACTTCTGTTCAGGGGTACTTATGTTCATTTTTTTGTTTTTGAAGATGAACTTGTGTTCAGTGCTCATCTCACTGTGCTCAGTTTTGCAGAGGGGAAAATGTCTCATGCACAACACTGTGAAGCAGGAAATAGCACTAATTTCTAACATTGATACAAATATTATGAGAGTGAAATTGGCCAAATCGCTAAGGCACCAAGCATACAAGTATTATGAAACCAAGTTTGGGCTAGTTATTAAGGTCCCAGACTAGAAACCATGAGATTGTGAGCCCTAGTCCTGTTTTAGGCATGAACGACAGCTGGGTGATTTTCAGTCACGTTCTCGTAACCTAACATATCTCAAAGCTTTGTTGCTACGGAGAAAATAGGAAGGAATATTAGATAAGTTTGCTGCCTTGAATTATTTATAAAAATAAGGTAAAAATATCTAATTATCAATTTGGTTTTGACTTTTTCATATGGTTTGTCAGTGGTATCTTTCTCTGCATAAATGTAATCTTATCCATAATTCATCAGCTTGGACAGTTAAGTATTCCAGGCCTCTATAGGAACTTAGGGGGTGACTATGTGTTTAATAATTTTGATCACTTGAAAAACTAATTTTGAAGAACTAAGTACTACAGTGAACTATATCAGAGCAAGACTCAGTGATTTCAGGAAGATGTAATAGCATTTTAATTAATATTCATAGCATGGCTCATTACTGAGAAATACGATAAGCTGCTTTGATTACATAAAAATGGATTCTATGTCAAAAATTAGTTTTGGGAACATTCTCTGAAAACTATTTTGATGTAAAAATGGGAAAGTGCTGTCAAGTGAGATATGCAGATTGAATAAAAAATGCCCCCGAACTATTCTGTGAAAGGTATAAGTCATTCCAGTGATCCCAAAACATTAATATTTGTTGTATAGGAAATAGGAAATACAAAAAGGATCAGCAGCTGACCTCTGAATCAATGCCATTGATATTTTGGAAATAATTTATAGTTCTGGCTGTAAACCAATCATCTGATAATCTCTGTTTATATTTGATTGATAATCTCTATCATCCACTATGAAGATAGTTCTTGATCATCCTGGCTGAATGTGATAGGAATTAAAATATATCCCAAAGACACCAAGGGAATACCACTACATGTTTTAATATGAAAACATTTCACACTATGTATTTAAAACAGCCACTTAAACACATTCAGGAAGCAATGAGAGGTGGCAGGCTGATAGCTCACTAAGACATCTTTTTGTGAACTAATCTATTTCTCAATAGGAAACAGAAAACTACAATAAGCACAACAGAGCTACACTTAAAATATATAATTATTGAATTCCAAGTTGTGTCATAAAAACAGCGTAACTTCGCAACTAAATTATTTTTATTTTTTCCTGCTTTTAAAAGTAAAACATAGGGATGGGATGGGTAGGAACATTATAAAAGAAGAGAAGAAATTTAGAGCTGAGTCACAGGTAGAAATTTCTGTCAAATGGGAATAGATCTACCTGATATATGAAAATACCAATATGTTGTCAGTTTCATATTGCAGCAGAAATTATCCATATTTCAGGATGTTTACTGAAACCCTTTAAGACAAGGTGGTAATCAAATTTAAAATTTTCATGATTCATGCATACATATTATTTATGATACTTGTATTGCCAAGTTTTCAAACAGCCCACTCTCAATTTTAGCACACTCATGCTCCATTCATCACAAACTTGAACAAAGTGCTAATAGGAACACTCAACAACCAGATATGTCAGTTACAATTTTATTTTCCACAAGAGCAATAATCTTCTAATTTTTCATTCTTTTGTCATCACTGAAATTACTGGGAAAGAAAATAATTGAAAAATAAATATGAAGCAATATTAGACAACCAAAATGCATGAAAAACAGGCAGTTATGAAATATAGAACTGTATAATGGAAAAAAGAAAAGAAAATATTTTATTGGTATAGGCAAGTGAATTGAAATGAATAGGGAGCTAAAGTTACATTTGATCACATACATTTATTCTCAAGAATTGTTGTGGAATTGCACTTTAATGGATATTATTCATCGTCCACTGGATACATTATGTGTGTAGGTTCAGTGCTTCTGTAGCTCTTTCATTCTGTTGAGTGCACTTCCAGCTTGGAACCACTCAATCTGAGTCTCATTGAAGGTGTGGTTCAGGATTATTGTTTCTTGGCTCCCATTAGGATGTTTAATGATGCATTTCAGAGGCTGTTGGAGAAATTGGAGAAATATATTTTTGACTTCCTATCATAAGTATGCATTTTGTTAAACCATCATTAACTCTGATGGTTTTTAGACATCTGATATCCTCTAAAACATTTACCACAAGAACTTGGGAACATTTAGTTTCTGAATTTAGGGGTCCACATAATATGCCATGATTTATTCCCTCATTTGATCATTTAGCAAATCTTACCAAATATTGAACCCAAAATATGCAAGGATCCAGGTACTGTACTAGACTTGGCAGAACATAGCATTTCCCCTAGGCAGGCCTCTTAAATTCAATATTTTACTTTAAACCGTTAATGTTAAGACACACCAGCCAAGAAATGTTGCTTTCACCCATTTTAACATCCTTGCAATGCTTCAAATCTCAACAGTGTTTGATTTGAAAAACAAACACTTACATTCTTCCCAAAAATACAGTATTCTTTAAATTCATGTGTAACAAAATATTTTGTAGAAAGAAAGAGGAAAAAACATGGCTACTAGAATGAAGAAACACTAACCACCATATATGATAAAGCAACCTTTACATTTTGTCTATTTCTAAATATACTAGGGGCAAAGCACTTGTTTTGGTTTCAAACATGAAATTTCACAAAATTTCAAAATTTTCCATTTGAATATGAAACTGCTTCTGAGGTGCTTCAAGTCCCAAACAGTCTTGAGAACTGTTCCAAGCCTGAGGTACTTCTAAAATGCATGGAATAGCTTATCTTGAACTCAAAACATCAGTTTCCTACTTCTAACAAAATTTTATCTTAGAAATGTTTTGTACACTCTTCTAATTTTCTGTAGATTTGAAAATCCAAGAATTCAAGTGTATTTGCAGTATGGTTGTGTTACTATTATTTATCCTTATTCTATATTCTCCCTCTTATTGGTATTATGATTATCATTGTTCTGTTGCTTTGCACGTATACGGAGAGCTTCTGCACCAGAGACAAATTCCTTGTGTTTCTAATCACACTTGGCCAAATAAAGTATTCAATTTAATTTGATGTAAGCTGTATTTTTAATATGTAAAGTTCAGCAAAAAGTATTAAATGTACTTTCAAATACATTGTTGCATGTATCAGAACCCTAAAATATAGTAGTTCATGATAAAGAAGGTGCAACAAAATGAGATGGAGAAGGAGTAGGGCTGAGAGCTGAGACCATTTACCTTTCCGGGGGCAAAATCTTTTAGACCCACAATGCTTAGCTTGTCCACAGGGTGGATCTTGTCATAATCAGCTGGATCAGCAAATGTTAGTGGCAAGAGTCCTTGCTTCTTCAAATTAGTTTCTGTTAAAAGATTTAAATTTAATATATTAGAATGTACATTCCAGTAGACTATTGCAAAGAGCAAAACCTCAATGCTATTTGTGCATTTTGCAATATGCCTTGCATCTCATCGTCACAAGTACCTTCAAATATTTATGAAATCAATTGCTTATCACCTTATCTGTATTCCTTCAGCTTTGCATATGCATCTAATTTTGTTAAGCTGATAGGAATGGTAGTTGTACTTACCACAAAGTAACGTTTAGGTCACTGAAAGATGAAACTGATAGGAAATTAACTCCACCTCTTCAATGGCAGCGCTTAAGATCTTTTTCCTGCCATGTGCAGAAAACTCCATTCTTTCAATTGTATTCACTGACTTAATTTGAGTATTGTTCAATTTCTTTATTTCATAATTCAAAATAAACACTAAATTTGCCTCCAGCAAAAAAAATAGGAAAAAGTAACATTAAACACAATTAAGTAATCTGAAGTATTTTGAGGTATACTTTTATACCCTGTGCACATTTAGCTTATGCCAGGTTTGTTCTCTGGGGTGAGAAGAATCTGAGAAGAAACTGGGGAGCAGTTGGGGTCAATATGTTGACTTTGTAAACCTCTTAAGAGAGGACTGTAAAGCACTGTGAAACAGTATATAAGTCTAAGTGCTATTGCTATTGTTATAATTGTTTGTGTTTGGTCAAACATATAATTCTTGAGCATAAAAGCAGACATCCCCTCTTACCACCAATTTGCTTTGGTACAATACATATAGATCCCCTCTCACTGGGACAACCCTTGGTTCCCTAAGCCTCCTAACCAGCATTAGCACTATCAAATGATTGCCATCAACTGAAATATTAACAGGCTGTGTACTTTACTGTAGTACTTTTAAAAATGCTAAGATGAGATTTTAAAGCCTGGACAGTTGAGAAAACCAGAAGGAATTAAAGATCACAATGAGAGAAGAGCATTTGAATTTACTAATACAAAATGGAACAAAATACTTTAACATACTGAAGAATAATTGTGAACAATGGATCCATAAACTAATTTTAAAAATGTCTGACATTATAGATAGGCTGTGTTTGGAATGCTATGGAAAGACTATACTGGATATACAAATGAAACTGGATGATGTGACCTGAATCACTTATGGCTGACCCTGGGTATGCTTTCTACATCTCCTGCTTTATATCTGAGCTTTACTTCCTTCCCATCTCTCCCTACCTCCTTGTTTCATTGGTTGTCTTGGGGTTTATGCCTGGGATTAGATCCTAAAGATTGGTCAACCTTCCCTTCCCTCATTTTAGTTTAAAGCCCTTTGGATAAGCTGAGCCAGTCATTTTCCAAATGTGTTCTTCCCGGTTATTGTGAGGTGTAGCCCATGCCTTATCAGAATCCCTTCATATAGGTAGTGCAGACTGTGGTCTAAGAATCAAAAGTTTTCTTGGTAGCACCATCCCTCAAGCCAGTGGTTTATTTCTAAAATTCTTTGTTCCCTTCTTGGATGTTGACTTTTCATTAGCAGTACCAATGAAAACATCACCTGTGCATCTAATTCCTTAAATTTCCTGCTGAACTGCTCATAGTTTCTTGATATTATTTTCAGGCTCACTATCATGTCATTAATCCCCACATGAACGAGCAGAAAGGGATAGTAATCTGTGGGCTTGACTATTTTATGAGGCTCCCAGCCACATCTTTGATCTTGCTTCAGGGAGAAATGATTGACCAGTCTACAGACTGCTGATTTGGGTCCCCTGACAAGAGAATCTCCTACTATTATCAACACTCGCCTTTTTTTTCTTGGGAAAGTCTGGGCTACTTTTCTTCCTGTCACAGGAACACCTGATGATGTCCCTTCTCGAGGTGTCTGCGTGCTTTCTTTAAGGAGGAGGATATAAAATTGATCGCTTAGCTCCAGTGGGACTGCACTGAACTGGGGTAAACTAGGCAGCAGGTACAAGTATTGACAGCAGTTCAATACTTATTGATGGTAACAGTATTTACTCCTAAACAATTTTTACCATACTTAAGTTGTTTTACATTTATACTACAATTAATGAGATAACCTCAATTCTTATTTTGTCTTGATATTTATTAGAGTTTATTAACATCCTTTTATCTCTATCTCCACCAATTGCCTGAAGATATATAAGAAAGTCAAACTAAATATGAGTTCTGTTATTCTGGTGAGCAAAATACATTACACATCTAATAGCCTTTTAACAGCAGCAGTTTTGCAGAAAGTGGCAGTCTTACCATGAATCCTGGCAAAGCTCTTGACAATAATGGCCCTTCCTCCTAGATGTCGTGGCTCCAAAGCTGCATGCTCCCGACTTGAGCCTTCCCCATAGTTTTCATCTCCAACAACAACCCATTTAACATTATGTTTCTGAAACAAACAAAAATATTTATTCAATAGCATATATACATAAATTATATCAGAAAGCAAAGCAAAAGCTAAGTCTGTTACTCTATTGTTCTCTTAAAAAATGGTAAGAACAACGAATGGTGGCATCTGAAAACTTACTTGAGAGCTATGAAAATAGGAAAAAGATACATCAAGTTGTAGAATGTTGGAGGGAGTCTAAGGTAGTAACTGATAAATTTCTAAAAACGCGTAAGTTGTCTTTCAAAAAAACTTGTGTTGCCATCAGGGAAAGCATATGATACGGGTATATATTTCTTTTAAGCCACTGCCTTTTTTCCCTCTCACAAAGCCATCAAGATAGAACTACCCACAATGGTCTGTGAAGTTATAAAGAATGCCATCTGAATATCAGGATTGGGCAACCTCTGGCATTTCAGCAATACCACGGCCCTCTTGCAAAACTCTGCCCATATGTTCAGAGAAAGGCAGGATATCGAGCTTCCTCTACCTCTTCCATTTCTCCAACCAAGCTCTTAGGTTGCAAAGGGCTGGCACTAAAAGACACATCCTCAACCTCCAACCCTCTGGTGCAGGACTTTTCCAGACAGCAGCATACGTAAAGGATTCCACTCTATCCCCTAAGACATCTGGCCTGCTGGAAAACACCTTGAGAAGCCCTCATGTCAGGTTTTGTTTTCAGCTTCCTAGCATTCTAAGAATAAACCAGTAGTGGCAGTGATTTATTTAATGTAAACACCAAGGAAAGACATTTTCATTCTCAAGTTTGAATGCATTTAAATGTTTAGGCCTGTTATCTTGTGTTAATTACTCTACTGAAGTGAGCACAAGTGTAATTAAGGAAACTGTAAACATAATAAAGTATTCACAACTAAGAGAAGGGGCAGAAAAGTTCTCATACTGAGTTAGACCCAATTTAATATTCTATATTTTAAGTGACAGTTATTCTAAATTTTCTGACATAGCTTTTTCCCAGTGTTCTCAAGAGCCACCTAAAAAACAAGAGAAATTCTAATGGCTGTCAAAGTCTCATATCTACCCAGAACATTCACTATTTCAGTTCTGGACTTCTGTTCTGAGCATATGGTCTTTGGCCCCCCCATCTGAATGCCCCCCCCCATCTGAATGGCTGTAATGAAAAACAGTTTCTTTCTGCTGCTACACACATACAACGTACCTAAAATACAATTATATTTCATAGCCTTACCTTGTAGTAACGGGCTGTGTCAGGGACAGGTCCAAACTCCTGTGTTAATGCATTTCTAACTGAGTTAGCCTTGTCATTTTCAATATTTATAGCTCCAATCAATAGATTATTTGAAATGTTGTCCAGGTGCCCACGGAATTTCAGCCAGGGGCCTGCTGCTGAAATGTGGTCAGTTGTACATTTCCCTTTTACCTGAAAGCAAGATAATTACAGACATTCAGCCTGCATAAAAAGAGTATTTTGACAGCATCAAGCAATTTTTAGGAGCCCAACATTTATTTTACCCTATGGATCATTACCTTGTAGCATGAAGCAGCTTGCGCATCCCAATAAAGCTCTGAGCTATACCATTGGGAGTATACATTTCCAGAAGGGTCATCCATTCATCCATGACAGGCAGGTTATAGACAAGGGATTAAACTAAATATGATCCACTGGAGAAGGAAATGCAACCCACTCCAGTATTCTGCCAAGAAAACCAAATGGATATTCACAACCAAGACAATGTAAACATGATATGGAAGATGAGCCCACAAGATCAGATAGTATCCAGCAAGCTACTGAGGAAGACCAGAGGGCAAGTACGAGTAGTAGCAATTACAAAAGCCAAAAGTATGTGTAGTTGCTGATGTGCCAGAGACAAAAAGTAAGTTCTTTGCTGTAAATATATATAAATAAAAAACCCACTGGTATGCGGAATGTAGAACTGTGAACAGACAAACATGATGTCAGAGCAGAAACTCAAGATTCAACATTGATATTCAGGGACTCAACAAATTGAAGCAGATGGGAACGGGTCATTTCACATTAGAAGAACACCCGATCTTCTACAATGGACAAAGGAAAAAAAAAACAGAGAAGAAATGGAGCAGCTACTGTTATTAATAAAAGGTTGTCAGAGTCAGTGCTCAGATACAACCCCCACAAAATGACAAAATACTATCAATTTACATCCAAGGCAAGTCAAGCAGCATTATAGTGGATCAAGTCTATATTCCAACCATATATGCAGAGGAAGTAAAAGCTGAATGATTCTACGGTAACTTGCAATGTTTTCTTGATGCAACACCATAATGGACACTCATTACAGGTACTAACATTGGGAATGAAATAGCATTTGGAATACTGGGAAAATGTGGTCTTTGTATGCAAACTGAAGCAGGAAACTTACTAATAGATTTCTTTCTAGACAATTAGACATTTGCCTTCTTTCAAGAACCTATGTACAACTTTACATATGGATATCATTGGATGAAAAATACCTACATCAAATTGACTATGTAAGGCACCAGGCTCATGAGATTCTGAGTTCTAATCCCACTTTAGTCATGAAAGCCAGGTGGGTGATTTTGGGCCAGTCTGTCTCTCTCAGCCTAACCCATCTCAGAGTTGTTGTGGGGAAAACAGGAGGAAAAAGGAATATTAGGTATGTTTGCTGCCTTGAATTATTTATAAGAATAATAAATGTGGGATAAAAACCAATGCATAATCTGCAACTAGTACTGCATTTAATCAGCAAAAAAAGAAGGTATGTTGCTGTGCCTTAGGCTATAAACTTTCATTTGCAAAATTACAACTTAAATTAATGAAAACAAACACAGTCATACCAATAAGACCAATAAGTAATATTCAATATGATTATAGAATGAAGATAACTATACTGAAATTGTGGTATCAGTAAAGATGAAGCAAACAAAAATATCTTGTAATAAAAGAAAGTGAAGCTGTCTGCTGACATATTGCAAACAGGACATTATTTTCAGTGCTGAGGAAAGACAGAAAGCAAAAGACAATAGAAATAGAAGAAAAATTGTCCAACTGAATTCCAGAAAACAGCAAGAATCAAGAAGTTATACCTCAATATGCAATGCATTGAAACTGAGGATAACAATCAAATGGGAAAGGCAAGTAATTTAAAAAAATTACAAAACCTTTTATACAATGGTTAATGATTAGGAAAGACAAAAGCCCCACTGGAGAAACAAAGATGGCACAAATATATGGAAAATAAAGTAAATAGTAAATATAAGAAAAAAATAGCAATAGCAACAGCCATTCAGAATTGAACTCCTGGAGTGAACAATGAGTTAGTCTGCAGTACTGCATTCTAACCACTGTGCCATTATGGGCCCCCAAATTGGTGATGCAAAGACTTATTCAATTACTTAAAGCAGTGGAAATTGAAGATAAATGGCTCTAAAATATCACTATAAATGGAACTTCAGTTGTTAATGAACATCCAGCTGAATTGCTTAAAATTTTGCAAGATACTGCAATCAAAGTGCTATTTGCAATTTGCAAGTAAATATGGAAAACATAGCAGTGCTCAAGGCACCGGAAAGGATAAATTTATATTTCAATTCCAGAAAAGAGCAGTGCTAAGCCATGTTCCAACTATGAAACAACTATATTTATCTCAGATACCAGTAAGATAATGTTCAAGATTTTACAATTCAGACTGCAACAAGAAGTACCAGATGTACAAGGTAGATTCAGAAGAGAAAGGGATCCTCAAGATCACATTGCAAACATTCTGTAGATAACGGAAAAGGTAACAAACTTCAAAAAAAGATTTTGCTTCATTGACTGTATGTAGTCCAGAACAAATTGCGGACAGCCTTGGATGTATCAACTGTTGTTTATGTATTATGACATGTGTGGATGTGTTATGACATAGAAGCAACAATTTGAAAGAAATATTAGAGCAACTACATGATTCAAAATTGGGAAGGAGAGCAATGTAGTTGTATTCTGTCACTACATAATTGGACCAATACACTTCAGTTATTTTTGTTCCTTGCATTAGAAATGCTTTATAAAAGCGTATGTGAAACAGAAAGTTTAGATGTTATCAAATAATCGCACAAAACAACTCTTCAGATTTATCTGTTTGCCTCCAGTTCTTACCTTTATGAGGATCAGCATATCTTCCAAGTCCTTGCCATTCCACTTGTCAAATGGCTCAAGCAGTTCCAAACGCTGGCTAGTGGGGCTCACATCCACATGTTGGCTACTACCATCCTTTGGAGGATACTGATAGGTATCCTGGCCTGGATCAAATTCCTAATACAAAGTAGGAAAAGGTGACTATAAGGAGGGAAGGAATATTATTTAGAAAGGAAAGGCAAACACTAAATGTTAGATGCACATTGCATCTTGTATATATTAAGAAACCAAATAAAGACTTTTATCACTTGTATCATTTTGCTCTAGCATCCTCAAGTACTGTTTGATTCAAATAATGTTCCTTTCTCCCTCCCTCTATTGAAAGCTCAAATTACTACTCTTCACCTATCTCATTTCAATATAATACCATTGTTTATGGGGATTACAACCGATAAGGTATCTATGGAGCATTTTGTGTTTTATACAGCTGTATTTAAGTCCTGCCTAGTTAGCCTACCTACCAAACAAATAAAATTATATTTCCATACATCTAGTCAATGGAACTCTGTAGGGTAGCCAGAAAATAAAAAAAACACATAATAATCAATCAAGATACATTAAAAAGAATCAAATTAAGGAACTCTTAAAATAGTTCCTCACCAATACACCACACACATACATATGTGTACACCACCCATATACACATAGCTCTATTAACATCCTCATCCCAGTGCCTGGGAGAAAAGCCAGGTTTATAGTTTTTCCAAAAGCCAAGAGGGTCATAGCCATCCAAATCACTGGAAGGAGGCTGTTCATTAGGGAGTCACCATGACAGAGAAAACATGCTTCTTAGAATTTCTGAAGATTAAGAAAAAAATAAGTACCAATTTTGGCAACTCATCAGCATCAGGTGGCTCAAGTTTAAACTTCTTTCCATCTCCTCCTGTCAGTAAGTCAAGCTCCGGATTAAACTTCAAAGTGCCAGCAAGTGCCAGGGCTGTTACTATCTGGAAAAGGCAATCCATCATCAGTTTAGAAAAAAAAGTTGTTTCATTTCTGTTTTTTATTTGCAAGTAATAGCATGCTAAGTATTTTTGTAACCACCATCCATTACTCCAATTAAAACCCTGACACTGTATGAAAAGAACTACCTGATTGGGGAAAGCTACTTGTAGCATGTTGTTCAAGTATTGAATGAGCCACAATTGGAATATAGGTCCAGAGTTGAATAAACAATGTTAATTAAATAAAGGCCTCTGAGAAAAGGAGGCAATTGAAATACATTCTTTCTCTTATATAGGTAGTCCTCAGTAGTTCATTCAGTGCTGGTTCAGTGCTGAACATGATGGTTATGACCAGTCATCAGAATTCCAGCTTTCCAAGCATCCCTCATGGTCATATGATCTTAATCTGTGTGCCTAGCAACCCGTTCGCACTTAGGGACAGTTGTCAAGTGCCCTGCGATTATGTGGTCACCATTTGCAATCTTCCCTGCTGGCTTCCCCAGAAGGGGGAAGGCCAGCAGGAAAGGTTGCAAGTCACTGGTGTAAGTCTCCTCCGCCTGGGTACCTTCACCAGCCCCTCTGCACTAACACCAGACATTTGCATATACCTTCATGCATCCTTCCTGGCACAGCTTCCCTGACATACATGGCACCTCATCCATACCTCCCCAACCCCATGATGTGACATGAGTGCAATGTCACACCAGAGATTTGCACATCATCCCTGACTCATGCAGCACTTTTCACATATCCTTCCCGACCCACTGGACAATTCTCACACACTGTCAGCCCTCCCAAGCAAGCCAGACAGGAAACATAACCAGATGAGCTACTTCTGCTTTACTGAAAGGCTACATTCTCAGAATCTTTGCAAGACTGAAAGTACTCTCCCATATTTCTTTTATAGCCCAAGAACTTAATGAGGGGGGGAATCCCTTCTGAGCCTCTTCTTCCTGCCATCTTGCAGTTGCAGCCTTTTATATGACCTTTTCCTAAACAGCATATCTTCCATCTCTGAAGGTCATTTCCACATATTACATGCACCGACTTGCACCCTTCCCAACTTGCACATTTCTCATGCACACCCTTGATCCCTTTCCTACCCCACAGTGCTTTTCAGCATCCCCTCACATCCTTCCTGACATGCATAGCATCATGCACCCTTTCCAACATTAGCAGCCTGTCTTGTGCATCTCCATACACTCTCCTGACCTGTACAGCATCTCATGTGCACACACCCCATGCAGCCTTCTTGTCCACACAGCGGCCCTCATGCACTCCCTCACACCCTTGTGTACCCTCCCCAATCCACACGTCTTGCACTAAGATTCTGACTCTTCCAGCATTTCTTGTGCATCCTCCCCAACCCTCCCTTGCATCTTCCTCTTGCTATGCTTCTGTGGGCCTGGGACTAGCAACTTGCTGTTGGCTTCCCCACTGACTTTGGTTGTGGAAAGCCAGCAAGAAATTGTCTTGCCTAACGACCATGGAATTCAGTTAACTACGGCAACTGGGACTGCAGGGATTGCCATCACTAAATGATGCAGTTGTGCTTTATTCATTGCTTAGCAACAGAAATTCTGGTCCCAACTGTTGTTGTAAGTGAATGATTACCTGTGTACACAATGGGTTGTATGATTTTAGCTTAATGTGATGTCTGAAACTATGCTAAGCAATTTGTGTTTACTCTCATACACCTGTCATATACTATACCTCTGGAGAAGTTACAAATGCATGTGTCTCAGGATTGGCATCATTACGACCAGTAAAATTTCTGTTATAGGATGTAACAATTGTATTCTTTTCACCTTTTTTAGTATCTTTTCTGCAAAGAAAGAAAGTTTGTCCAATGATTAAAAAAATATCCTGCAATAAAGGTATGAGCAAGTCATTGTTAACTTCCTAAAATTTATGTTACTTAAAGCTAATGCTCCTAAAAATTCATAGAAAAAAATCCTATTAGATATAAAAGCTAAGTCATTGGAACAAGAAATAATCTACTGAAATAAAACATTGTCTATAGAATGATGTAAATGAACAAAACCCACACAAAACCCATAGGAAGTCCTCATACCCAAAATCAAAGGGATGTTACAATCTCATCAACTTACATCTTTTCACATTAGCTTATATTAGAAAATACATAATTTTGCTAGCAATCTTAACTCTTTTGCTCATAATTATGGTATCATGAAACTGAGATGAAAATATTCATAAAATAGAAAGTGCAACAATACGTACATATACGTATAGATTACACCTATCAAAAGCTGCTTACAGAATCAAATTATTAGTAGCAGCCATAATTAAAAAAAGAAATAATGAGTTTAGTTAGCTGTAAACTACTTTGAGGAGGCGGCTATTCAGGATGTACACACAAATACCAGCTAATTTGAAATACAGGTAATTCTTGACTTACCACCACTCATTTAGTGACTATTTGAAGTTACAACAGCACTAAAAAGTGACTTCTAATCAGTTTTCACACTTATGATCACTGCAGCATCCCCATAGTCATGTGATCAAAATTGGATGCTTAGCCACTAGCATACATTTATGACAGCTGCACTGTCCCGGGGTTATGTGATCACCATTTGTAACCTTGCCAACCAGCTTCTGACAAGCAAAGCCAAAACCAATAGCAATAGCACTTAGATTTATATACCGCTCCATAGCATTCCAAGCAAAAAACATTCCTTAATTAACTTACGACTGGTTGCTTAGCAATTGTTGAAAATTGCTACAGACCCCCGCACCCAAATTACTTATGACCCAATTACAAAGCTCCTTTGATCACACACACACCATGGTCACGCATGTTGGGGTAACCAGCAAGCATTTACAGCCATCTGCAGCATTCTGTGGTCACATGACTGCAATTCATGACATTTTTGCCAAAAAACATTTACTTCTGTTTGGGGGGGGAACTCCCCATTAGTGAACAATGGGCTTGTTTAATGACCACAGATTCACTTAATGAACATGGTGACTTGCTTAACAATCACCACAAAAAAAGTCTTGAAATTGGGTTAGTCATGTGGGTGATCGTAATAGGCTCCATTATGGTTCAAATCGAGGACTATCTATATAATTTAATACATGGATTTGTACCATATCCAAAATTCTGTTTCTCTATCCTTAAAGTACTTTAGTTTTACAAGACATTCTAAATTCTTAACAACATAGACTGAATTTGATGTAGGCTATAATCTTATTGGATTATTTACACTAGGATGTTTGGCTCAGAGTTTAATAGCGACTTTTAAAGTTATTCATAATTAACTAATGATATACTGAAAATTTGTAGTTTAGCAACTGTCCTCATTTAGCAACTGTCATTGATTCCGGCAAAACTATCATTAAACAAGGATCTTTGGTTGCTGCTGCTTCATTTAGAATTAGATAAAGTTCTATTGTGCAATAACACCAGTATTACTCTCACTCCAGTGTGTATTGTTATCAGGCACAGACATTTGGTTGTAAGTGTAGTATATTGATTGGAAAATGACTTTTTACTACTGTTTACTACTATTTATTATACTTGTAATTATGAATAATCATTTAACAAGTCAGTTGCGAAACAAGGATTACCTGTAACTTTTATAAGTTCCTTTTTTAATTTCTGTTTATGTATTTTCTTTGTCTAACAAAAAATAAAATACTTATTTCTTATGGGAAATCAACAGTTTGTTATATGTAGCATCTTACCTGTCCCACTGGCCTATGCAGGGCCCACATGCATTAGCAAGAACCACTCCACCAACATCACGCAAGATTTTTGACTGAAGGAGACAGAAAACAGAATTAGACAGCAGACGAGGTGCTGGTCTTCAAACATATTTCAACTCTAAAGAGGAAAAAGAATACTTACATATCCGTCTCTTTCAATTGTAGCCCGTATCTGCTCTGAACCAGGTGTAATAGTGAACTGAGACTTGCACTTAACACCGTGACTTAGTGCTTGTTTTGCCACTGCTGCAGAGCGCCCCATATCCTCATAGCTTGAATTAGTGCAGCTGCCAATCAGACCTGTGCAGAAGGAACAGTGAAGAAATACCACTATCAGATTCTTTTAAACTTTACCCTACTGAAAATACTTTTTCTTCTACTAGAAGAGTTATCTTGATCCATAATTTTTGCATGGGTCTAGCATTATAGTGAGATTAGCGGAAAACAGCTAGTATTCTGTCATATCAATTTGAATTAAATGGCACAAACTACTACTTAAGAATAAAATGAAGACTTGTAGTGAATTCTTTCATTTTCCAAACAGTTTAAATAACTTTATTAAATCACTTTAAATATATAATCATAACAGGACCATTAACCCTATAATAAACAATGCAAAATAGGTGAAAATGTTGGTTTCACTATATTACAGTAAGCCAATATTATTCTTTCCAGATATTGGCATGGCAAAATAAAATACATTATACCAAAAATGTTTTAATGTAAAAGAAATGTTAACTGACTGTTAAGGTGGAAAGGAAAGCTAACCTTAAAAAGAAAAGAGTCATCCAGATAAAATCCTACTTACCAACTCGAATATCCACTGGCCATCCCTTTTTTTCTGCCACAGAGCCAATCTCTTCTATTGTATGTGCCAGATCTGGAGTAAAAGGCCCATTGATAAGGGGTTTCAGCTTTAGGAAAGAAAAATTTACGCAAATATTTGAGAACACTCTAAAGACCATTATAAGAACACAATTGTTTTTTTGTAATACCTCAATGCATGAATTGCATCAGGATATGGCATATTTTAAAAATGTTCTTACACAGACTTCTCAGCAACAAAGATAAGCAAAAAATGAACACATATAGCAGAGTCCAGATCCCCTTCTAAATCTCTGTTATTTCTCTAGCTTTCTTCAGAAGCTACAAGAATGACTTACCTCATTGAGATTAATTTCAATTAGCTGATCATAGGAACAGCCAGGATCAGGTTTCAAATGCTCTTGGAATTCATCTGCCACATTAGCAATTTCTGAAAATAGAGAAAGAATAGATTAGAAAGAGAAAAATTTATTATGATCACCTGTGAGGAAAGAACAAATAATTTTTCTAAAATTACCGGACAGAACTCTGCCTCAACCAAAATACGTTTGTACGAAAACATGCAAGCAAATACAAAGTACACTGATATAGGCAGGTCTTGACTTACAACCGTAACTGGGACCAGATTTCAATCATAAGTTGTGACAATTGAAAATTGAGGCACCAACATAGTTAGATACAATTATTTTTACCATTTTGGTGGCAGTCATTAAGCAAATCACAGCATCATAAATCCGAATCCATTTTCCTGAATGGGAGGGGTTTTTTTGCCAAAAATGGGCAAAAAACCCTCCATCACAAACCATGGTCACCTGACTGCGTGACATTGCAACCAGTCATAAATGTGAGACACTTGCCAAACACCCAAAATGCAGACATGGGACCATGGAAGGAGGTAACATTTTACCAGGGCCAGAAGTGCTTTATGGGTCATAAAGCACCCTTTCCAATGGTGTTCTAACTTCAGATGGTTGTTAAATAACTAGTTGAAAGTTGAGGACTATCTGTAGTGGTAATCCAGATCTTGATCAAATTAAATAAATTTAATATAAAGAATAATCACATAATAAATGCAAACCTGAAAATTAAACTATCTTAGCACTTTCCAATCTCTTCAGATGTTTTTCAGTCTTTCTGCATTTATACACAAAAATACAAGTAATTCTTGCTTAACGACTGCCTTGTGTAAATGGCCATTTGTAGTTACAATGGTAACGAAAGAGCAACTTTGCGACAATCCTCACATTTATGACCTTCACATGTCTGTAAAGCAAAAAAAAAGCTGAATTAAGCTCATAACAATAGTCCCTCTTTCACTTAGCAACCATTCTGCTTAAGAACTGAGTTGCAGATTCCAGTAGTACTTGCTAAATGAGGACTATATGTATGTATGAATTATTATACCACTATCCAAACTGTTGAATATTCATTCTTCATCACCATAGTCTCTATGAAGCAATTGTTAAACCTAACTTTATCTCTGTTTCCCAGAAGGGAGAATAGTGAAAACAAATAACAGCCTTTGGTAAAATCTGACCACTCATCAAAGGTCTTACCAGCACGTCCAGTCTTGGATAAATATGTCTTCATACGGTGATTGTAAGGGAAGACTGAAGTAGTTGCACCAATCTCTGCTCCCATATTACAGATAGTTGCCATTCCTGTAGTTGACAGACATTCAGACAAGTGAAATTAGAACCCAAAGTAAATACCATACACAAATTAGTTTACTCCCAAAAAATGTTTTACATAAACAGAGGAGGTAAATAGCATTTTATGTATTTTAATTAAAAGCAGTAACTCTTAAGGCCAAAACAGTTGAATTCCATTTATAATTTATATTTAAGTATAATAAAACATTTATTTTCCTGGATAAACTACCCCGAATTGCTAACAAATGAAACCAAAATACCACTGATATTCTCCGAACGTATTAAGATTCTCTCAAGTCAATAGTTCAATGACAGTACTGAACTGTTCTTGGTCGATTCAAGTTTGATACAACTCAGCTTTATAATTATTTTCTAATGGACATAATAAAGGACCAGCATACAGCAGCACTTCTCATAACACTGCTGATCCACATAGGTTAATGGCTGTCAAGTATTTCCCTCCATAGATTACAAAAATTATGCATTTTAGTCCAGAGAAATAACACACTGTAACACCCGTAACAGTCCATCATCAATGATCGAACATTCATTTTCATTGATATGAAAAGGTCCACACCTGTACAAGAGATGGAATCCACACCAGGTCCATGATATTCTATGATGGCTCCTGTACCACCTTTCACAGTAAGTATACCAGCCACTTTAAGGATTACATCTTTTGGAGAACTCCAACCTGATAGCTTACCAGTTAATTTTACTCCTATCACCTGAAAACCACCAATGAAAATAGATTACATCATCACTCAGATTTAAGTAAATATTCATTTTCTCAAATCTTTCGTGTAATCTTTTACAATAATTGCAAATGCAGAAATAAGATACTCTTGGGATAAAAAAAAATCAATTGCTGTTAAGGCTCTCTTAGGTTTAGCATAGCGGTCAGTAAGAATAGGGAAATTACGAAACTTCAGAATTGCCCCATCATAGCAGCATATTTAGCAGTGTAGCATCTCCACACATTTCTTGTTCATATAGTCCAGTGGTCAGCAACCCGCAGCTCTGGAACCTCATGTGGCTTTTTCATCCCTCTGCTGCGGCTCCCTGTCACCAGTCGGCTCCAGAATTGATAGGGCTTTCGGTTAGGACAGATAGAGGAAAAAGGACGCTGCACTAGGAGGAAACACTAAACACTGTGGGGGAACCCGAGTTCCAGTCGGCTCCAGAATTGAACAGGGGCTTCTGATTAGGACCTTTGTGGCTCTTTTGAGTGTTTAAGGTTGCCGACCCCTGATATAATCCCATTTGCTGGATGAAGAAGCATTGTTATTCTTCTCTAATTTACCTTTGGACATTTAAGCTCCCAGGCGATTCCTGCCATGACATCAACTGCATCAGCACCACCAACTCCAATACAGATTCCACCCAATCCACCACCATTGGGGGTATGGGAATCAGTGCCAATAAGCATAACACCAGGATAGGCATAGTTCTCCAGAATGATCTGAGACAAATAGTACAATGCATTTAAGCAAAGATGAGCAAACTAACACTTCAAAATGTTTTAAATTTCTAGTATAAAATCAGGATCAAAACCGCAGTGTTTGTTATAATTTTTCAAAAAAATTAAAACTAAGTTAATCATAGAACAAACTTAACATTGCAGTAAATAAGATTACACCACCCCTTTCCAACCCGGGCTTCCTCCAGATATGGGGACTTCCAAATTCCCCTGTTAGCATGATGAAAGTTTGAGAATTAAAAGTCATGCATTTGGAAGTCATCCAGTCATTGGAAGGACTCTACTTCCTAATTCCTTGCAATCTTAAATTATTCTTTAACTATAATACTCCTCAAAAAAACAATATGGTAAAAAATAACTAATTTAAAAGCGAAATCCAGTGAAGGTTTATTTATTTGACATTTTGCAAATAAATTTTACATTTTACAAACATGTTCCTACAGAGTAACACCAAGCAATCAAGAGATACCACCAGAGACACTAGTAACTCACAGTGAACAAACTGTAACTTCATCTTGCTTACATTCAGCCTCAGCCTGTTCTACCCCATTCATACTCTCACAACATTCAGAGACATTGGATTAACACAGATAGCATTACTTAAATGTACACCCCAAGGTGGCGATGTACAACTGAGCACCATCAGCATATTGATGGTATCAAACTCCAAGCCATTCGATGACCTCTCCCAGTGACTTCATACAGAAGTCAGGGGGAACGAGGATTAATATTTTTAGTTCTCCCTAAAGGAGAGGCTATTTGGCAGAACTCTCATCCCCACAACCAAATAACTTACTTATTGAGGACGGGACAGGACTACTGCAACATGGCTTCTCAGAGTGATAACCCCTTCTTGCAGTCCAGAAGGATACCATGTTAAGGATACTGAAGGCTGTGAAAGGTCCAATAGGACCAGGAGGTGCTCATCCCCTTCCAATCCAGGCCAGGCCAGAACAGAGATAGTATATCATAGAGACTAATATTATCTTAGTCCCGTTGCTTGGCCGCACTGGAAAGATTCAGATAATCTGCTTCTTTTAGAATGTGCTATAGCTGAACTCCAAACATAGTCTCATTGTTTTCCCCAAAAGGAAGATTAGAGACAGAGCAATACTTAATCATTGCAGATGTAACCAGGAAGGGCCTCTTGCAATGATATACATGATCTCCTTCATGGATACTGTTACCACTTTTCACAGTGTGAACCATTTCCCAGAAACAATGTGTCACCCTGTTCTCCTAAGGAGCCAGAAGGGGTAGGAATCAAGCCTACAAATGGCCAGGGAAAATCTCAAGAGCATCCTATCAACTTAATCAGAGTTCACAAGACAAAACTGATTTCAGATGATAGTTCTGGCTCCAAACACCACAATGGACTTAACCCATGATTTTGCTGAACCTAAATCATTTTATCAGCAAAATGCCATGTTGCACTGTTAAGACAGCCAGCAAGAAATCTACATGCCACCCTTTAAGGTATAATAGAGAGGGTGGCTATAAAATAATAATAATAAAGATAATTTATTTAAGAGGGAATTTGCTACTCTAAACAATGCACTATCTGTTGATACACTAAGGGAGAAGTAGTTAAGCTTCTACTGTTTTATTAACATGGAGTAAGCTTAAAAGATGCTCAGATAGTTTTACTTTTAAGTTTTCTTGCACCAGCAATCCAAGTCAGCCTTGAAAAACCAAGGAGTTATCAAAAAAAAATAAAAAACCCAAGAAAAATCACACTCTATCCAAGAAACACTTATTATAACAGGCTCTAACTCAGAAAAATATCATTTTAATTTGTGGAGAAGAAAAATCCAGTCCTTCAAAATATTGACTTTCAATCATTCATCTCAGTAGGAAGAAAACATGTATGGAACTTAGGCAAGTTCCCCAATTAGTGAATTAGATTTGAAAGACAAAAAAACAGCACTATATTTTAAGAGATTGGTGCCACTCATAGAATTATAATGACATTCTACGTAATTAATTAGTTACTTTCCTGACTTTTTGATCCCTTTGAACAGCAACTAGGAAATTTTCTGAAGTTGGGGCTGAAGTCCCAACAGTTAATTAATATTCAGAATAGTAAGTATCCAATTTAGCATAAATTAACTTTGTCTCTAACCTTGTCTAGTTTTCCCTTAACAAAGAAAAAGTTTACCTGATGAATAATTCCTGATCCCGGTTTCCAGAAACCCACTCCATATTTGGCACCTGCTGTGGCTAGGAAGTTGTATACTTCTTGATTAATATCCTGTTTATGTGTACAAAATTAAAGTATGTTCATTAAATATATTAATTTGAGCAGGACTGGCTTAACTATTCAGGAAAATCAAGTGACACTTTCAATTGCATGCGATTTCATTAGTATTTCAGGAGTTTCACTTCAGAACTCTTTAAATAAGACAACAAAGTAATACTGGAATGCTGCTCTGGCAAGCATTTTAGACAGGATACATCAGGGGTTTTCAAATTCTCAGAATGCCCAATCAAAAGACAAAGCTCTACGGACTGTGTGGTTTTCTTGATAACAAAAGTGGTTTGCCGCTGGCTTCCTTCCTGCATGCCTTTTTCAACTTTCCGACCTAATCCATAGTGTGGCTTTCCCATCCAAATACTAGCCATAAACAAGTCATCATAGACTATTAGAATAATGTTTTCTCCTCCTATAATGAACTGATGTTTACTCATCAAAATATCTTATTACTAAATGCAATAGAAAGGAGGAGGTATGTGTTCTTAGGGAATAAGAAAAGATAAACAGTAATCTGTATGTTAAATCTTGGACATCTATTGAGACAGAATCTAGAAATTAAAGGATTTTCCTCTATAATGAACTGGCTGAAGCTTTTAAAATGATATTTACAACAACTCAAGGGACTTAACTAGAACAGAGTACATTCACATGGTATGATTAGATGCAATGTCATTGCTCATTCATCCTAACTTACTATGTGCCAAATAGCTACCTTAAAAGTGCAGCTGCAATTTTTATTCTATTGCCATGGAACAGACAAAAAAGAGGGAAGAGTTTCAAAACATTCAAAGAAGTTCAAATGACAGGCATTAGAATTCAGTAAGTAAAGTCCATAGAGAGGAATATAATAAAAAATAGAAATTAACTACCAAAAGGTTGCTAAATAGACAATTCTTGAACAGCAATTGAATAGAGAACACAAAGGATTTTATAGGATCAATTCTGAATTTGTTCTCTCTTTGGCCTTCTATAAGATAATTCTCAAATCCAGAGCCTGAGACAGGATAGGCTACAAGTTTATCTTCCAGGCCACAGTTCTCCAAAACAACTCATGTAAAATAATTATTATCTTACAGTGCAGGAGTCAAAAGTAAGGTGGGCTACATTTCATGTTAAATTTGAACCAATTATTTCACCATAGGCTAAATAATATTGACCTTTGCTCTTCGAAGATCTTTTTCTCCACCTAGCTGAGCTTCAATAAGGTGATCACAGTGGATAGTTGAGGGCACTGCCACCTTAGGCAACCCACTACTGATGAACTGCAGCATGGCCATTTGGGCGGTGGCATCCTGCATAGCTACACGATCCGGTCGCAGGCGTAGATATGTCTTGCCCCTCTCAATATCCTGATTGACAGGATCATCTAAGTGGCCATATACAATCTTCTCCGACAATGTAAGGGGATGGCCCAGTCTGTTGGGTAGAAAAGGCAAGGAACATATATTTCAACTCATACATGTTATTCCTATCACATATTTCAAACATAAGAGTTTTAATGCGAGTCTTAAAAATCTTTCCTGTAACTGTACATCAATACCTGGTTAAATGATCACCACTGGAGACAAAGGCCACAAAGAAACAGTTCTGATACTGTACAATCTAATTTTATTTCTGAGCCTATTTTTTTATTTCAGCGTTGTTAATGTTACATACCATAGCTTAGATTCATACTTTAAATGAGAAACTCAACATCTGTCTACGGTTTATACTACCGTGTTTCTCAGAAAACACGACCCATCCTAATAATAAGCCCAACCCTACTTTTTTGGGGGTGGGCCTAATATTACCCGTACCCCAAAAATAAGCCGGGGGTGGTGGGTGTGACCAGCATGAATAGTGGCATGGACGCAAGGGAAGGGCAACTGTCCAGCTGCAGCTGCAGCCCACTGGCCCCTTGGGGCAGCATTCACCAAAAAGCCTCCATTCCGAATGCTGATGTTTCGGAATGGAGGCTTTTTGGTGAACAGAAGGAAAATGGGGAGGGGGGACTTTCCTGCCTGCCATCCTTCCCTCAGTCAATGCTGAGCTTGAGGAATAGATGGCAGGCATGAAAATCCCCCCCTTCCCATTTTCCTCTCGTTCATCAAAAGCCTCCATTCTGAATGCTGAAGGTTTGGAATGGAGGTGATGGTGCATCCACGAGTCTGGCCTGCTACACCTCAAAAAAAGTAAGATCACCTCAAAAATAAGCCCAAGCCCAAGACTCGGTCTTATTTTCTGAGAAACAGGGTAGTAAGAAAGCAATAGTTAAAGTAACAATGTTTTTGAAAACCTGCACCCCAAATCAAGCTAAATGGTTTCAGTGATCCTCCTCTTGAGATATTATGCAATAGGCATTTTTGCCTGAATCTCCTGAGAGAATGCCATAATCTAGTACAGGGCTGTCAAACTCCCGGCCTGCGGGCCAGATGTGTCATGCATGGGCCACAGCCACACCCGGTTTAGCGAAGGGGGAAAAAGTCCCCATATGTCACATGATGCTGCCACGACGTGTGTTTGACACCCCTGATCTAGCACAATACTATTTCACAGGGTTTCAGCTACTATTTAAATTAGCAATATTTATTTAGGTATCCTGTTTTCCCGAAAAGACCCAACCAGAAAATAAGCCCTAGTATGATTTTTCAGGATGCTCATAATGTAAGCCCTACCCAAAAAATAAGCTCCAGTTAAGATCATCAGCCAGATGGATGCATTTATTTTTCCCTTAGAACTATAAACAATAAACCAGTTAATGCAAATATCCTCATGCCCAGATTTGCTATCAACAACAGCCAGTTTAAAGGAAAATACAAAGCAGGTATCCATACAGAAGAAACTTTCAACACCCTCTAATTATCTCTACAAAGTTTGCCCTAAATATCCTCAATTTATTTAATTACGATACTCAAAACGCTATGATGGATCAGATCAAAAGTTCAGCATTCTGTTTTAACAGATTCAAATTACATATTTATTTAGAGCATTTATGCACTATACTTCAGCTGGAAAACTTCCCAGTGCAACTTACGTTTTAAAAAAAATAATAATAGACTGTCCTCAGGTTTATAATTGAAAAAGAAATACATATGAATTAAAAAGAGGGGGATAGGACAAGAATAAGAAAACTTGAGATACCAGTTCTTAATGTTTCACTGAACTCAGCATTTCTCTTTGTTTTAGTTTGGTGGAATGGCTACCAGTTAATTATGAAGGAGAAGCAAAATGCACAGATCTGGATTTGAGGTTAGGTTGGTTATACAAACCGGGATACTAGTAAAACCCTATTATTAACAATCCCCAATCCTTTACTCAGTCTTTTACTACCAAATTGTACAATTCTACTTCTTCTGAATCTTCCGTTGTTCAACTTCAGTAAATGACTCAGGTTTTATCCACCATTTTCATATCCTGCCTTATAAACATCTGTACTATATCTACTTTGGGTTGCATTTTTCCTAAGTAAACATTCCTAAGCAAAATATTGTTTCAGACTTTTTCTACACCTATTTTCTTTCTATTCTATAATACTTTTTTGGGCTATAACAAGAACAGTATATTATTTTCTAAGAACTGTCACATCATAAAACCGTATGGTGACATTATCATACCAACAGTTATTTTAGATTGTGTAACCTCCCACAATAGTATTTGCCCTTTTCACAACTACTAAAAGATCTACAAGTTTCATGAGCTATCCACAACTCCAGAATCCCTTTCTTGATCGCTTATCACTTCCTAGGCCTGTTCAATAAATAAGTAGATCAATGCACTTTATAACTGATTACTCCAAACTGCATTAACCATTTTGTTTAACTTTCCCTCAAATTTAATTTCATTTACAAGCATGATATACTAAGCATTCTGAAAGTATTCTAAAATCTTAGCAAAGAAGGACCTTGATTCCAATGCTACAAAATTTATCCTATATTCATGATAATCTTTAACAGCATGTTTCATCAAATTACCTGATAGGGTGATAAGGAAATTAGCCTGTACTTCCCTGAATCTTCTATGAAAACAACTGGAATATTTTGGTCCTTGGGAATTGAAGCCTAGCAAATAAATTATACAATGAAGCCTTCAAAAAACCACATTCTTCAGTGTAATAACAGCTATATCTTCTT
>JANHFL010006665.1:247081-278370 GCA_032468155.1 Oxyrhabdium leporinum | reverse complement strand
ACCTTCAGTGCAGCAGAAATGTTATTGTGGCCTTTTCCAGATCTGTGCTTTGCAATAATCCTGTCTCTCAGCTCTGCAGGCAGTTCCTTTGACCTCATGGCTTTTGCTCTGCTACAATATGAAGGCGTCAGCTGTGACGCCTTCTATAGAAAGGTGTGTGACTTCCCAAATCATGTCCAATCAATTTAATTTGTCACAGGTTGACTGCAATCAAGGTGAAGAAACATGTCAGCAACTATCAAGATAAATATGGGGCACCAGAGCTAAATTTTAAGTGTTTGTTGCAAAGGATCTGAATATTTATACCAATGTGATATTTCAGTTTTTTAGTTTTAATAAATTTACAGACATTTCTAAAATTCTGTTTTCACTTTGTCATTATTGGGTGCTGTGTGTAGATTAATGAGGAAAAACATGAATTTCAGCAGCTATAGAATCAGGCTGAAGCATAACAAAATTGACAAAAGTGAAGGGGGTCTGAATACTTTCTGAATAGATAGATGGAAGGAGGGAGGGAGAGTGTATTCTTAAATTATTATTGCTCAATAAACTTTGGACATTTGAATTTAAATATCTGTACCTTTATTTTTAACTAATAGGTGCCTTTTTCATGTTAAACTACCTAAAAGTGAGAATGCTTCTTATTCAAATTTTCTCAAATTAATATTTGAGCATAATTCTATATCTTATTTATGATTTAGATTATAGGCGATTAGAACTAATTGTTTAAAGAAACTTCCAGTATTATAGTATATGATATCATCAAAAGAGTACAAGAATTGAAATGGAAATGGGCTGGTCACATAGCAAGTGGCAGGTGGACCAAGGCAGTCATAGAATGGATCCCACTTGATAAAAAGCATCCAGAAAAGAGATTTAAAATAAGATGGATGACGACATCAGCAAATATTACGGACTCAATTGGCAAAATAAGGCTTAGGACCATATTGGTTGAAAAATTGCAAAAGAAGCCTTCATCCTGCAGTGGATAGACAATGGCTAAAATGATGATGATGAGGATTAATTGAACATTAGGATAGCAATTGAATAAGTATACAGTAGTTTGGAAGATAATTGGAGAGCCAGTTTGGTCTAGCATTTAAGGCACCAGACTAAAAACCAGAAGATTCTTGAATTCTATGAAAGTTAGCTAGGTGACCACTGAGAGCCTGTCACTCTCTTTCAGCCAGGGGTGGGCTTCAAATAATTTAGCAACCGGTTCTCTGCCTGGTTGCTGGGTGGGCGTGGTGATGGTGGGCGTGACCTAGTTGGCCTGCACCACCCTAGGAGCGAAAACAGGCTGTGGGAGGGGCATTTTTGCCCTCCCCAGGCTCCGGAGGCGCTCTGGAGCCAGAAATGGGCCCGTTTCCAGCCTTCCAGAACTTCTGGGAGGCCCGTTTTTCGCCCTCCCCAGGCTCTGGAGGCTTTCCTTGAGCCTCTGGGAGGGCGAAAACGGCCACCCAGGTCTCCGGAGGCTCTTCCAGAACTTCCAAGAGGCCCACTTTTCATCATCCCCGAGCCTCCACACAGGCCCTGCACTTACCTGCAATCCAAAACAGGCCATGCGGGGACTCCTGGGAGGGGCTGGGTGGGATGGGCGGGGACAGTCAGGGTTGGGAACTACCGGTTCACCGAACTGGCCATAAAATTAACGAGTTCGCCTGAACTGGTACAAACCAGTAGCAGCCCACCCCTGCTTTCAGCCGATGATGGCTGGCTCAATCAAACTGGTTGGTCAATTCCTATCACAACCAATGGATCCGTACTTGGTTGAATGAAAAAAGCAGACCCTGCACATGTAGGGGAAATAATAGGAAGAAATAAAACAGTTGGACTGAACCAAAGAAATAATTATTTAGTAAGATACAATATTATTCCACAGGCATGATGAGTGGGATTTTTTTTTAGAAAGTCAGTACATCTGCCATATACTGTGTCTTACTTTTTTTAAAAAAGCTGTACTTTGCATGTATTATATCCATCCACTTATATCCTGACTGGATTTTCCCCCCTTTCTGTTGTCTACTCCATGCTTGCTTCATTTTTGTTTGCTGTTGTTTCAAATTCTACATTCCTGAGTTTCAAGATAGTGCTATTCAAATAATGCACCTTTTGTGTAATTACAATTGATTGTAGAATTTTATGGAGAAATTGAATCCTACCCTTTTGTATTTCTATGCTAGTCTCATCAAATTTAGTGGCAGGTTGCTTTTAAGTAAGTGCTTTGTAAGACTGCAGTCTGGAAAGTAAAGTACTATCTCTTAATTTGATATTAGAAATAGGATATCATAATTATCTATAAGCAGTATGTGGATTAATACAGGACAGAAAATCTCATTCTCTCTCTCTCTCTCTCTCTCTCTCACACACACACACACACACTCAAACATATTTCCCTATTGGAATTGTGATATACAGATACTATGATTATTCCTTTTGGAATCTGTTAGGCTTAGCTTGTTCTAACTGTTTGTGTTTTGCACTATTCTAGCGAGATGGCTGTCCCAAGATTGTCAATTTGGGGAGTTCAAAAACAGATCTCTTTTATGAGCGAAAGAAATATGGCTTCAAGAAAAGATGATCACATCTCCACTGTGGAAGTACTCCTGAAAAATTTTGGACTTCATTTTTATAGGAAAGCAATTAAATGTATTTTGTTTCAATTCTAATAATTTGATGGAAATTATTGCTTACTAAAAATTATTCTTGTCATTTTTCAATGAAAACAAATATTGAGTTAAATATTATAATTTGAATCACTAAGAAGGTAAACTGGAATTCATACCATGGATCTTGATAGACATAAACTTTTTTTGACAGAATTCTTTCACTATATATTAAGTCAAACCCAAGGTTTTCTGAAGAATTTGATTAGCTGTTCTTTCAGTGTTATGGTGGATTATATACCAATAAAGTTTTATAATAGTCTTCTAATGGAAACTCTCATATCTACACTTCTTAATCTTGGGTTGGGGTGCATGTGATTGTTATTAGTTTGTTAGTTATCAGGGAGATAAATTCAGGCATAAATTGGTAGTGGTAGCTAGTAATTGTCCATAACAATAAAGGGATATAAACAGTAATCTAGAATTGCTCAGTGACTGAGACAGCATACAAACTGAATAAATCTATAAAGAACAGCATTTGGTACTGCCCTAATTTGTGTTTCTTGCACCAGTATAATATGATTTTACCATAAAACAATTTTTTTTCTAAGTCTATCTGCCCTTTGAGATATACTCAGATTATTCACTTGCTTATTGTTTGGGAATGGGGAAATAATATAGTACCTGAAATTCGTGGTGTAAATCATGAGAAGGGATTTAAATAGTTGAGTGTGCATCTTTTTATTGTGCAATTGCTGCCTTGTTTACAAAATCATCCACAAATCCAAAATTTCATCTGTTATCAGCTACTAAATCATAGCCAAATTTTGCATATGTTGTAGTCCATTTAGAAAAAAAGCATATGGTAATTATAGAAACTTTAAACACAAAGACAATTCCATATCCACAAATCAGGTTCACGAAAGGAAATAACCTCACATCCTCCTATTCCTGTTCTCAGGCATTCTTAAGGTTTTTAGAAAGATGTAATTTTCAAATTTTTATTCACTTCCAACGTATTTAATGATTTAAGCATATAAACTCACACTGCAAACTTGTTACTCAAATGGTGTTTTGGAATAGGACATAACTATGTGATTTACTTAACAACTACATGATTAGGCTGTAATATGGCAGTGAGTCAGTTCAAGGTATTTCAGCTTCCCTCAAAACAAATATTTTAACATACCTGTTTAGGAAATAGTAAAGAAAGATTGGGGATCATAAATTATTTTTAATAATCTTTTAGTTCTTAAAATATGCAAATTGCAACCTATTAGGTATTTTTAACACTTATTCTAGGAATAAGTATCATTATAATTCGATACCATTTTATTCATAGGGATGTAAATGGAGGAAAATGTAATGTGCAAGGATCTCTCAAAGGGTGGGGCTCCTTTACAGAGTAAATTTTATCATTATCACAGTATTCCCTAATGGATTGTATTACTTCAGTCCAAATGAATGAATAATTAACAGTAATCTCTGTGGTATAACAAATACAGAAAGCAGATATACATCACAAAGTAAATTCATTTCTACCCCATTCAACCTGAACCAAATCTTAAGCCCATTTGTATCTATTAACTACTCCTTCCCCTGCCCTCATGTTTATCTTCATTCCTTTGTATGGTCACATTATAGAATATAATAATTTTGTGGATTAGCTCTGAAATAGATGACCTATTCTAAAAAGTTTTTGTATTTCTCTTGTATTTTGTGATCATGCAATAAATAGAAATACGTAAAAATACTGAAGAGAAACACCGGTTATCAGACTGAAAATTTTGGAACTTTCATTCATCACTTAATTTATGCATCTGGACTATCTTTTAAATGCCCCTAGTTTCTTTGGGCTTTAAATCAGGCAAGTGACAAAAGATTATTTTTTAAAAAGTAGTATATAGAAACTGTTGTCATCTCATCATGAACTAATACTGTACCTAAAAATTCTGTAGCAAGTTTTAGGCAGCTAGAATTTAGTACAATGCAATTACATACAGTAGGTATTATAAAACACACATTAAGGCTACCATGTTTCTTTGTACGGCAGTGCAAACTCAAGGCCCATGGGCCAGATGTGTCATGCGTTAGCCACGCCCATTGCCCATTTAGAGAAGGGGGAAAAAGTCGCAATATGTCACGTGAAGATGCTGTGACAACGTGA
Source organism: Oxyrhabdium leporinum (assembly GCA_032468155.1). Taxonomy (NCBI): domain Eukaryota; kingdom Metazoa; phylum Chordata; class Lepidosauria; order Squamata; family Cyclocoridae; genus Oxyrhabdium; species Oxyrhabdium leporinum. The sequence goes on along the minus strand of JANHFL010006665.1, from coordinate 273,597 downwards.
GTTTGACACCTCTATTGTAGGGCTTTAGTCATAATTCGAAGGGAAGTACCAAGTGGAACATGTTAAAATACATGGAAAGATGAAGAAGTGATCTGGAGAAAACACAATTTTGTCAGGTGTCTACTGTAACTAATGGGCGTTCGTAAACAGTAATTATCTTTTTCTATAATTCTCATTCATTGCAGTGGCAATATGCAAAACATAATTTGTATACATTAGGTTCCTTTCTCAATATATGCTTGTACATACAGTGGTTCTGTATAAAAAGGCTGTGTACAACTGCCTGAACATTGCAGTATTTGCCCAGACCAAGATGGAATCGTAACTATTAAGCTGGGGCTAATTCATGAGAGCAAACATGAAAGGACCTATTAGTAATTATCTGAATCACTTCATCATGTGCCTAATCATCTTTCTGAATACTGTGTATAATGGTTACATGGTTAGCTTAAATTCAGATGCCTTATCTCATTTGTTTCTAAAATCCTGCCCTACAAAGCATTTTCAGAACAATTGCCTAATTGATTAAATCTTTCTAACAAGGGAATGAAGCACTGAATCACCTGAACTACATAGATGAACATAAAACTTAATGTACTGATTGGAATAATTTCTTGTACTGGTGAGAACAACTGGTGCTTCTTCTGTTACAATTGGCCATAGACTACAAATGTCTAAATTGCAAGATCCTCTGCAATTAATAACATACTCCTGTTATATTGTATCTTGCATCTCAAAGTGACTTAATGTGCTTCTTGGCACCTTTCATTTGACAGGCAGGAAAAAACTCATTTCCTTTGGGTTTAAATGTCAGCTGATGAGAAGAATGATGGATGATGAATGCATGCTAATTACAGGTAATTACAGACTGACTAATCTTTCCTGGTATTAAAACTACTATGATAGAAGGGTGTTTGTTATTGTTTTCTTTCACATTTTTCTTTTAATTGTTCAGTAGATGCCATTTGATGTGATTACTGAATTGTCTAGACTGCTTTTACAATCTATATTAGACTTCTATTTTGAGCTGGAATTTTTAAGAAAACAAGTGATTCTGTGTTACTGTTAAATACTACCGGTAGTAATTGTTAATATGTCTTGATTTAAATCTTTATTAGTAAACTCTTATTGTTTCATACTATTTAGAAATGACTATACTGAAATACCTTGAAATTTCAGGACTAATTATATTGGAATTTTACAGCAGTTTGCTTCCAATAAAAAGGAATTAATGGATTTATTAATATACAATTGCTCATGAATTTACTACCATTTGTCTTCCTAGTTATCCTTAACTAGTTCTAATAAAAGTATAAATATGGTGGACTATTACATAGTGATGAGTTATCTACTTGAAAAAATATGCATTCCTAATGATTGATCAGCATCCTTAAATTCCTTGGAATAAGAATCTATGGCTTTTTCACATAAACAATTGATTAATTTTAGTCCCAAGTACTGTGACAGCTAGATTTGAAAAAGGGCCCTGGGTATGTCTTTTTAAGGATAAGAGATGGTATCTGATCTCCATTAATTTAGAAGTGTAATTATGGATTGCAATTTTAATTACATTACTTTTCTATGTCTAGAAAAGGAAATATTAATTTAGGAGAGTAATTATGGATTGCAAGTTTAATTATATTACTTTTCTATATCTAGAAAAGGAAATATTCTTAACATTGAACAAATGACCTTTTTTAATCAATTGAACTTCACTATTCATCAAATACAGCTGCTGAGCACAGAAAAACAAATTATTTTACTTATTTTTTTGCATTTGTAAACTGCCCTTCTTTAAAGAGGGCCCCTTATTTTATTAAAATTTTATACCACTTAGTGGCCAGTCACATTAAATGTCTTAAATTGTAAAATGCCATTTTAAGACTATAGGACACTGTCATATCTATATAGTTGTTTCAATTCATTTTAATTAACCTGTTGTCCAGTATTCAGCAATTGATAGGTATTTCAGTGTTTAACAACAATATGTATATCTATGATTACACCTTTCAGTTAACTACTGTACTGTATTGTACAATAGTATTGTTCTTGATTTGGGCTTCAAAGGAAGGATAGTTAAAGATTCAATTTTTAATGCAATTGGAGAAAATGTTTTCACTCTGTTTTTATTTTATTCAAAAACAAGGTTAAAATACAAAACTCCCCAAAATCCAAAAAAAGAACAAAACCCTCACAAAACAATCAAGATGTTAAAAAAGAAAAAGGTGCATCAAAACCCCTGGAACACATATACACATATTATCCCCTCTTAATTGAATACTGTTTAAAATATTACTACATTGATTCTTGAGAATCAATTGGAGAAAATGTTAAATGCTTTTGTAGATCTTGGGATTTTCAGTGATTACTTTTCAACATTTAAAGTTTCAATTAAATGTTCAAAAATATCTTTTTCCCCTAGATTTATACCTATTTTTTTTAAAAAACCTAGCTTTGCTTTAAATACGAGATGGGATATCTGGGTCATTTATTCCATGCCCGTAATTATCACAAAAGAATAGTACAATATAATTGAAGAATTTTGTCCCAAGCATAATAGCTAGGTTATTCAATTAAACACCCTTAATCTATGAACTATGCCAACAAATAGGAGCTCCATATTCTTTAGCATTAGAAAATAAGTGAATAAGATTCTGAAACCAACTCACAAATGCTCTAGTATGAAAATATCTTTGAAGAAAAATATAGACGTCAGTCAGCAGAAGCTAATAAAACACCGTGTTGTCTTCCTTTTGAACAGCGGATCTTCACCTTTTTATCCAGTTGATTTTTATTTGAGAATTTCGAGACAGCTTTTTTAATAAAAACTACAATTCCCATGAACCTCCTTCGAACCGTCCGAATTTTTCTTGCACACGTAGGAAAATCTTTTAGCCACTGGTTAAATCAAATGGCCAATCTGAAGAACCCTTCATGCCTCTGGCCAATCGGAAGGCTGTTGCTATCATGCTGCTGTTATTTTTAGAACTGCGTGAGCTTCTACGCCTTGCAGGCTGTTCTCCCGAGTTCTCTGCTTGCGTCTGAAGTTACGTTGACGAGATGATGCACCGGCGCACTGGTGAGAAAATAGTCCCTAATCATGCGCATTCACAGTTCAGCCAAGGGAAACATACTCCATGAATAGTTAAAGTGCCATCTGACAGCCGTGTCTTGTGAGGTTTTGTTTAGGGGATGTGAGGTGATTTGCATATCCTTCAGCATTTGAGAGACGAAAATAAGCAGCAAAATATGTGGGCTGAGGTTAAATATGCGGGCTGCGTGCTGTAAGCGGAGGAGTAAGCGAGAAGATTGGAGGCCTACGCGCAACCTTTATGCTACGACAATGTATTGTTTTGAAGAGGTCCGCGAGCGACAGGAGCTCAAACGACGAAGTTGAGGGATCATCGAAACGAAGACGCTTAACTAAGTGCCTTAAAATTAAACTGATCGACTGGGAAACGCAAACATATTGCGCTTCCGTAAACGTTGCTAATTTTTGCAGACAATACGGTTGACTCCAAAACAAGGCTGGCTCAGTCCCGCTCTCTGCCAGGTGAGACAGCCCTCCCGCCGTGGAGGAGGCAAAAGTTGAACACCACCCTCCCCACCTACGGACCACCACCAACCCTACTCTAAGGGAAAGTTCGAAGTCTGCTTCACCAGGTTTTTATTAAAGTTCAGGCCTCCATAAAATAGGATGTGCTATCATCAAACACTCGGCAGGCAGCCAGTGGTTACTAGAGTACCCTTGGATTTTGCCTTCTCTGTTTGAGAAATTAACAAGTTTAGGAAGGTCTGCTGAGACTGATTCAGGCAGGGGTAAAACAGATACTTTTTTTCTGATATGTACACATACAGGTAGCCCTCAACTTTCATTCGTTTAGTGACAGTTCAACGATAGTGAAAACAATGATGGGACCATTTTTCACACAACAGTTTGCAACATCCCCATGGTCATGTGGACAAAATTCAGGCATTGGGCATATCCTGGGGTCATGTGATCACCTTTTGCGACCTCCTGACAAAGTCAATGGGGCAGCCAGGTTCACTCAATGACAATGCACTGACAATTGTGGCAAGAAAGATCGTAAAATGGACCAAAACTCAATTGTCTGCTTAGCAATGGAAATTTTGGGCTCAAATTATGGTTGCAAGTCTAGGATTACCTGTATATATTGTATGATATCTGCATATATATTGTTCAAATAGGTGTCCTTTTCTGCAGAACCTTCTCAGAAATAGGGTAAAAGTATGGTTTGCTTATAGGTGTTTGTCATATGCAGATATCAGAAACTGAGGAAGGTTTTGGAAAAGCTTGAAATTCTACACAATATTGGCTACATTGTAGGAGGAGAGTTATGTGTACTTTATGATAACAAAAACTGACTTTTATCTTTTATTAAAAGGCATAAGACTGTTTCAAAATCATACATGTAGGGAATTTTCCTTTAGAAAATTCCTTTAGGTAACTAACAAGTAGGCCCTGGTACCTAAAGGAGTACATGAGAACACTGACCATTATGACTGCTAAAGGATATTTGCAGCTCAGGTTTCAAATGAAGGGTCCTTGGTGCTCTATGAACTTTGTTGTTTTTTTTGTAGACTGTTCATTACCCCAAATAGGTAACATCATATGACCTATATTTTATTGGGTAATGAACTGTCTGCAAGAAAACAACCAAGCTCACAGAGCACCAAGGACCCTTTATTATGACTGAATTAAGCCACTTGCTTCTGTTTGCAGTCTTATTTTACTGTTTAAAATAATCTTAATACTAATATATTAGAGAAATGAGAGGAGAAATATTTTTGCAAATTAGCATGAGTAAATTACATTTAGGAATAACCTAGGAACTTGTTGAATAAATTGGAAATAGTAATTCTATTTGCAATTACAATTGCAATTCTAGTGTTACATCGCTGTAATCTATCTTGAATATATTTAGTGCAATAGCATGCCATCTTTTAGCATCGTTGCTTAGATTTCCAAGTCATCCATTCATATTTATATCTTAAATGATAACGAGTAGCTGAAAGAATATATATTTTGTATTTAAGACTGCAGTTTATTAATGCAAAGTCTGTAAAGTTTTCATTCGAATGCATTTGTATATTAAGATCAGCCTTCAGAAGATTGCATTTTATATGCAAGGCAGTGGGAAGTTACCATAAACACATTTATAGTATTTGTGTCTAATGCAGGGTTATTTTTTTTACCGATTCTACCCCATCAGGAGTAAACTCTGCTTTTCTCATCTTTCCTAAATTTAACCCAGCAACTGTCCATTTGTTTCATTAGAGAAAAATGGAAAATAAGGACTGTTTCTGTGATGCTAATGTGTCTTCTTTAAAGGTGAATGGTAAAGTCTTAGTTTTCATTTGAGATTCTAATACAGAATCAGCAGCTGGTGGTTACTTCTGATGAAATAACTTAGGTAAAGGTTGAGACCTCTTACAGGTGGTCCAACTATTTTATTGTTATTGGTAGTAATGGAATCTAAATTAAATGATTCATTATATTTGTTCTTATTATGCCAATTAATGCCAAAGATGACTACTAGATTTACAGTATGAAGGAGGTTAATTCAATAACACATAGTACCAAAAAAATGCTGTTAGCGATAGGTCGATTTTCCTTTCCGATCGACTTACAAACATTTGCAACAAGAGCAAAGCGCACTGCACGGCACATCGCGAGTTAAGTAGAAACCGACGTTGGGGAAGTAGTTCCGGTCCGCCCTCCCTCTCCTCCCCTTCCTTGTCCTTTGCAAGTCGCCTCACCATGGGTGTGGAAGAGGATATCCTTGCGCAGGGTTGCTAAGGGTGAAACTTTTCATTTACTTTGCTCACTTTGGGCCAGGGAGAGGGTGGCTTCGGGTTTCCCGCGGAGGGAGGAAAGTAAGGAAAGAAGGGGGCTCTCCAATCAACATCCTCTCACCCCACTTCTGATTTGGCCTATAGAGGGGGGAGAAGTTATCGAAATAGCATCCGTGCAGTTTAAAAATATATATCGAATGTACCACATCAACGCTTTGTGAAAAAGAAACTCCCTAAAAATATCTGGAAAGAAAAAGAAGCCACCAAACCACCTTTCCTGGTGCTGAAAAAAAAAAAGGAAAAAGGAAAAAAAAAGTAAGTAAATGCTTATGGCTAGAGAGGGTGAGGGTGGGCATAATATAGTATTCCCTATAGTTATACCATTTACATTTCTGTTTGAAGAATCCCTTTTTGACCAAGTTTGCCGTCTCGATACCCTTTCCTACTCAAGCTTGCTTTTCTCCGCTGCTCCTTTAAAGGGCGATTTCATCGGGCCCTCTTTCAGAAGCCGCCGCTCTTCCAAGTCGGGTTCTGAGAAGTCATGTCGGGGTTCCTGCTCCGCCCGTCCCCGTCCTCCCCCCATTCCCTAGGTGAGAAAGGCTCTGCCTTTACAAAAAAACCTTCCCTTCTAGTAATATTGTTTCCCTTAGAACCAGCAACGTTGCTGATATTACAGTATTAGTTGGAAGGGCGAGGAAGTCTGAAAACCATTTGGCTTGAACGACTGAAAAGACTCCAGTTCACCATTTTGTCTTCGTTCATTTTATTGGAATCGTGACCCGACTATTAAAAAAATCCCTATAAAACAGATTTTGGTTTAAAGAGAAAATACTGCGAACGAGCCTGTATTCTTCGCTTTTTCTTTTAAGGATATGAAAGTGGTAGTGAATATCAAATAATGGAGGAGGTGGAGCGAAAGGGGCATAATGGAAAACCGGGGGGTCGAGCTAGGGAGTTTATTTCGTTCCATTTAGCTTAATCCGGATCAATGGCCAGCGCGGCTTTGTCTAAAAAGTGGTTCCATCCCTTTTTATACTCGAATTTTCTCCCCACCGCCTCCTTATGATTTCGTATGTCACAAACAGACCTAGGGGAAAGAGATGCGGGTTCCCCACCCTCCACCTCTGTCTGAAGGTTTAAGAGGGGTAAGCTTCCTTCTCAATGGGTTAAAAAAAAAAGGCTGGACTCGGAGCCGGAGAGGCTCAGTCAAATGAAATAGCTGTAGTCGTTCCCGCAGCAATACTTTCTGGCCATCAAAAACGCACTTTCTGTCTTCCATCGATTCCCTGTTCGTGAGGTAAATTAGACTCGGCATTTTCCTTTGGGCCACAAAGAGAACCTGGGGCCTAATCAGCGCCTTAGACGCCGCGCAACCCTGGGATTATTTGTTTTTCCCCAAAAGAGAGAAGCGGGAATGACCCTTTCAGCCCCAAAGGGAGCTGGAGGTAGTCAGTCGGTTGAGCAGGTTGGCTTTTAAAGAAAACTCGGTCAGCCTTCCGAAGAGGAGTTGGGCTGTTCCGGGTTTCTTCTAGGCAGATGGTAAAAGGTCAGGTCTCAATAACCTTCACTCGGGCACGGACTTTTTTTTTTGCGTTCGGTGGGTTTTGAAGGTGTGTTTATGCGGTTCCCCTTGAGGAGCACGAGAGGGATTAGGGCCACAAGTGTAGCTTGACCACTTGCACGGGCGAAACGGAAGCCTCCGCGAGAGGGCCGGCAAAATAGCGCTCTTGCTCTGTGGTGAAAACGGCAAAGTGGCTTCTCTTCTCCCAAGGAAAGCTACATCTCTCCGCGTGTAAAAGCTTGGAGGGAGGGGTGGGGAGGGTCTTAGGAAAAGGGTCCATCCTGGGGGTTACTTCCAGAGAGGCAGGATTGTGCTGGGGGTTGGGTAGATCTCTCATGGGCCTCAAGCAAAGGCGGAATTAAAGGTTAGAGTCGGGGGAGTAGGAGCTGCTGTGCTTTGCAAAGTGCCTGAGATTTCCTCAGCCGGCCTCCCTCCTGCTCCATATGCCTTTCCGCACACAGGAGAGAAGAAATCGGCGACTGTAGCTGAAATGCGAATATGGCAAGGGGGAGCGGGGTGTTGAGCAATAGAGCGCAAAGAGCGCATGCGCCATGGAAAATTTTACACGGCTTAGCTGAGCAGGCGCTCGCCTGGGCCAGCTTTGGCGCAAAGCAAATGGAGAAGGGTAGTTAAAAGACAAAGTAGGTCACTTACTCGGGCGTTCCATTTTGTAACAGATGCTGAATTCATGAGGTAGTACGGCTTCGGAGACACCCGATTTGGGAGGAGGCCAAGAAACTGTTCGCAGAGGTAGGGTCATTAGGGAGGCTTCATCAGCGAATGTTGGCAACTGCGCTTAAGGGGGCAGAGGCAGAGGTAAGCAAGCCGCCCGAGACCTTTGCGGGGGGAGGTCCCTCAGGAGAAAACAGTATATCAACTTCGCACATGTGCCGGAGGCTTGGGAACGAGTTGGTGATTTGTCCATATAACCCTAGGAGGGCAACGGATTTTGGCAGAAGAAATATTAGGTTGGGCAGTTGTGGTTCGAGAACGTTTCTAGGATTCGCCCCTTGTTCTTCATTAGTTTTTAAAGCAGATAAATTGAGTTTCTATAAACAGCGGATTGGTGTGAGGAGTCGGTTGAAACACGGCTCCTGTTCTGTTTAGATGTCTCCTACAAGCAGATGTTTTAATTGGTCAGTGTGGCTTTTATTTTTTTAAAATACTTCTGATTATCAGCCTAACAGCTACTCAAGATAATTAACATTTTTAGAAGGAATTCTAATGAATGCAAGTTTACTTTGCTAATAATTAAAGCTGTGGCATTATTTTTCAGAGTCTTTTTCAAAAATTGCTGTGCCAAATTTGGGGGTTCTTTTATATTTAGTAATTTTTTTCTGATTCTGTAATTTGAATATACTAAAATATTCACAATATTGTGAGGGGTCCTTTAAAATATTTCTTGGTACTTTTAGTCTGATGAGAAACCACATCTATTCAAGAAAAATTCAAAGCAAAATATAACGTCCTTGAATAGTAGCATAATGCCAAGTGACTTGGGCTGATTTGACTTGCTGCCTTTCTGTTATTTGATCTAATTACTATTAATAGATCATTGTGTAGGTCATTATTTCTTGGGCTTCAAGATCATCAGATTAAAACAATACTGGGCAGTTTACAATTTTTAAAAGAATACCTTTTAAAAAACGCACATAACATTTATGTATACATTAGAACAAAATGGATTTCTTTAGATCCAAATGTTGCTGTTCTCATTACATTTATTTGGCAGTAAGCCCCTTTGAATCTGGAGAGATTTAAACCTAATTATTCAGAAGTGAGCTCAAGGTAATTTGCATCCTGTCCTTGAGACAGTGGCAAATAAGAATGCTATTTTCTGAATAACATTTTTGTTTTTGTATATTTCTTTAGGATGATTGGCAGGATAAATCTTTAGTCATAAATTATGGTATGCATGTTGTAGACCATAGCATTGTGGCCCAAAAATTTAAAAAAAACCTTTCACAGTCATAAGTTACTTTCCTAAGTGTTCTAGTTTCTCAAAACAATAATTTCACAGGACACAGATACAAACCGTTTTGTATACTTGAGGTGATGTGTTAGTGGGTCTTGCCTCCCAAGTTAAATAGGCATATATTCCAATAGCTTTGGTACAACTTATCATAGTCTAGTTGCTCTTGGAGTACAAACTCTAAGGTCTTGGGTTCTGCTATTAGAAATAATTTTATGGCCATCCCCATTCAGATGAAATTATTTCAGAAGAAGCTCCTGTATTAGCTGCAGTAACAATATGGGTAATCCTCAACTTACAACTGTGTTTAGTGACCGTTTAAAGTTACAACAACACTGAAAATATTGGCATGACCATTTTTCATACTTACAACCATTGTAGCATCCTATGGTCACATGATCAAAATTTGCTTGGCAGCTGGTATGTATTTATGAGGGTTGCAGTGTCCTGGGATCATGTGATCACCATTTGCAACCTTCCGTCAAGCAAAATCGATGGGAAAGCCAGATTCACTTAACAGTCATATTACTAACTTTATAACTGTAATGACTCTCTTAACAGCTGTGGCAAGAAAGGTCATAAAATGGGGCAAAATTCACTTGTTTAATAATGGACATTTTGGGTTCAATTGTAGTCATAAGTCCAGGACTACCTTTATGCTTGAAGAATAGAATTTTTAAAATCTTGTATCTATGCTCCCATTTACATTTTGATGCAAAGCTCTGCTTTATATTTTAAGAGATTTGCTGGGTTAAACGAAAGACCTGTTTTCTCTAATATCTTAATTTCCCACAATAACTTAACTAGATACCTATGGAAAGTCCACAAACAGGACATGAGGGCGGTCCTCTTCTCATTGGTTCACAGCAGCTGATAATCAGAGGTATGCTTCATGTTAACCTGGAGATAGCAAATAACCTTCTCAATTTAATAGCCATTTATCATTTTATTCTTCATAAATTTATTCCCTTTGGCAATCTCTTGATATTATTTTTTATTTATTGGAAGAGGATTTATTGTCCATCTTTCTATCTCTTTCCAACAAATGTACAGTTCCCATACATATCTTCTCCTTAAATACCAGAAAGTCAAGATGAAAAGGAATGACACTGGAGCATGCACTCTTATCTAATTTTCACAAATTGAACTGATATTTGAAGGGTGCTGTCTCAGATTAATGTTTTGTGGGAAATTCCATAGTTTAATTACTGTAAGAGATGATGGTTTATTAAATAGATCACTTTATGTCCTTTTGCCACACAATTTAATATGCTTTCAAGTATTGGTACACAAATGCAGTTACAATTAGAAATGGCAGATATGTTGGCACAGATGTCTAAGAATAAAGCTATGACTGAAAAAAGAATTTTTCTTCCTGGTCCTCAATGAAATGCTGTTCTAGTCCCAGGTTTCCAGTGGGCTTCTAGCTTCTGAATACCAAATAATGTATCAGAAGAAATACTTGCCATAAATCACCATATTTGGTAGTGCCTCATTGAAATTCAACTCTAGTATTCATTTTTTGAATATTTTATGGACCCAAAGCAGGCTGTTGACTAAGATGCCAATTAAAAACTGGATCTGTTACATTGCAGGTAAATTGATGATGCATACAATCCTCAATTTAAATAATCTTACAAATCTTTTCTAGGCACTTAAGAGTATTATTGGATAGAATAAAACTGTGGATTGAAGTATTATTTAGAGACACAGCAAATCATTTGCTAGTGTAAGCCCCCTAAAAGAAGAGAAGTTTGGTTAAGAATTTTCTAAACTAGTCTGTATGCCACACAGAAACCATTAAAAGCATCATTAGATAATTGCATCTTTAAAAATGACAGTTTAATTGAACATTCCTGGGGGGGAATAGGTACTTGTTAATTCCTTTACAATACTATGTTTTGTTCACATGAAATGATGCTAAGGAAATAATGTTTCAAATATTTAATTGTTTGCTATTACAACAACAGGGATGGAAGGCATCACAATTTACTTCTCAGTTTATCTCCTTAAATGTATTGAGCTGCTATATCTAGTAGCTTAAAAATAAATTTAAATGTAACATTGACTGTTACATTTGGTATCAGAAATTCAGAAAGTAGGCCTGTCAACACATCAACATACCATAAATTGGAAGATTGTAGTAAATGTGCTTATTTATATCATTTGTATCTGTACAGAACATACTGTTCCAATGTTAAAACCGCGAGTGTCTGAAGATACCAAGTAGATAGATAAATAGACAGACAGACAGACAGACAGACAGGGTGTATCGGTGTAGTCATTTGGTGTGACATACAAGTTTAATGTTTAGTTCGATTGATCAGTGCAGTCATTGGGTGTCATGTGACATACAAGTTTAATGTTTTATTGTTATAAAACAAAAATGTTTCCACGCTATTTTGAAGAAAAAGAGAAATTGGTAATAACTTACAAAATGAAATAAAGCAGTTCAGTATTTATATTTCTTATTTCTTAACTGCTCATCTCTCTCAGACGGGCTCTGGGCAGTGTTCAATGTAATAAATAAATGTATATATAGGCTAAGATATTTATTTTTTGGAAGCAATAATGGTACTCGGATCCAGATTGAGTTATTTATTTACAAGATTTATATGGCCGCCCACTCATTCTCTGTGATGCTGGGTGGCTTACAAATAACAGTGATTACATGACCAGAGCTATAGTTTTCAGATCATGAGAAACAGCATTCCCAATTCTTTTCTGTGCAAATCAGCTCTTACCTGGAAGACTTTTGTTTACTTTTTGGAGCTGCGTTTTAAGAAGTACACAGATAAACTGGAATATGTTCAAATGAAGTAAAACAATACAATTAATGTTGTGGAAAACAAGTCATCAAAATTATGACAAAGGCTTAGCCAGTGGATCATAGATTTGAATTAAATCACATAAAATGCTCTTTTCAGTATAGTGACATTATATATTCACACATACATATGTAAATATATAGATTTGCATATATATAATGTGCAGGAACTATGAAACTTTACTGAGTATGCTGTGCTATGTTAAATTTCTATTAGAGGACATGAGAATATTGTATGTTATAATCAGCACATTTTATTCTTTTACAGATACCCTGGCTTTCAAAATCTCAGCTAAATAACACTTGGCACATGAGAAAAAGTGACCTGAATTTTTTTTTCCGTTAAAAATTATTTAAACGAACCTGTATATTGGATTGAAAAATCAGTTTCTTAGTATCTTAAAATCCCATGTAAGAAGTTGATTAGTCCACCATAACAATCACTCTGAAATTACATACCATTTAATACATAGCAATTGCTTTAGCTAATTTTTGAACTCTGTTAAAACAGAACTATTGCTCTGCCATAATATTAAATATACCATACTTACTCCTTTTCTTCCTTTTCTCTTTTTCTAGGATTGTTTGGAGCCAAAATCCATTTATGGTTGTATCCTTTGTCTGTTTTTAATATACTACCCTAATTTGCTTGCTGTAAAGGGAGTATGCATCTAGAGATCAAAGTTGCTCTGAACTTCATCATCTCGTATCTATACAACAAACTTCCACGGAGGCGAGCTGACCTGTTTGGTGAAGAGCTAGAGAGGCTGCTGAAAAAGAAATATGAAGGTCACTGGTATCCAGAGAAACCTCTGAAAGGTTCTGGCTACCGTTGTGTTCACATTGGAGAAACTGTGGACCCTGTAGTAGAAATGGCAGCCAAGCGGAGTGGACTTGCTGTAGAGGATGTGCGAGCCAATGTCCCTGAAGAACTCAGTGTTTGGATTGATCCCTTTGAGGTCTCTTATCAAATCGGTGAGAAAGGGTCAGTCAAGGTCCTCTATCTTGATGACAGCGAGGGCTGCAGTGCAGCTGAGTTGGACAAGGAGATCAAGAGCAGTTTCAATCCTGATGCACAGGTGTTTGTACCTATTGGAAGCCAGGACAATTCCTTGTCTAATTCTCCATCACCATCTTTTGGTCAGTCACCTAGCCCTACATTCATCCCACGATCTGCTCAGCCAATTACTTTTACCACTGCTACATTTGCTGCCACAAAGTTTGGCTCAACTAAGATGAAGAAAGGTGGAGGAACTGGAGCAAGCACCAATGGTACAGGGGTTCCACAGCAGCCACAACGTTTGGTCCGTTCACCCACCAATAGCCTGCTGAAGCACAAAGGCCTTTCCCTGTCTATGCATTCTCTGAACTTCATTGGGGGCAGCCCAGCCCCTCAGTCTCAACTCTCTCCCAATGCCAAGGAGTTCGTTTACAATGGTGGATCACCAGGAGCCAGCAGCCTCTTCTTTGATAGTGTAGCCACTGAAAACCAGGCTGGTGGCATTCCTCCTGCATCACAGTTCAGTGCCAATAGTGGCAGCAGCTTTGACATGGCTCAGGTTTTTGGTGGAAGCACCAACAGCCTTTTTCTGGAGAAGACGCCCTTTGTGGAAGGACTCAGCTATAATCTGAATGCCATGCAGTATCCCAATCAGTCGTTCCAGCCAGTGGTTTTGGCCAACTGACCATCATATGAGTATTCTGGGGAAAACCACTTCCAAAAAAAAAAAAAATCCTGAGAGAAAAATAATTAAGAAATATTTGAAATCTTATAAATATAACTTCTTGGAAAGAGATGAACCCTAACTTGTTGTGTCATGCCAGGGAGCGCTGCTGAAGCACTGATTCTTTTTAAAACTTGTATTCTGTGCTCTTTCCTACCTATTGTTGTATGTTTAATGAAAGAGGCTATCCTTCTTGGCCCAGCAGTGGTTGGAACCAGAGTTACTTTATTTAATCTCCCATGCTGCTCATTGAAACTGGTCCTCAAATATGCTTGCTGTAAGGATGGCCTTGTTCAGGTGCTGTCGTGTTCTTCATACCCAGATGTCTTGAATTTTCTCAGTTTTTCAGGTGGCCTAGGGTAGGGATGGGGAATGATTAAATACCTCTGGTTGTGTAACATCTCAAGCACTTCCCAGGGAGACTTGTGGTTTGTTTTCGTATATATATGAGCGGCATAGATGGTGGGATAAATTAGTTAAATTTCTTAGAAATCTCAGATTTTATAATCCTAGAACAGAAAACAAAGTTTATCTTATGCTAACTGGTGATTACAGGGTCTTGCAGTGAAAATATTATTTCCCTGGAAATTCCTCTATCTAGAGGATAATGTGACATCTGGGACAGTATTTTGCCTCATGCTTCCTATAAGCCTCTTTTCTTCTCTAGTCTTCTTAAAAGCTAGATTGTGGTGGATTTTAGGGAAGCTCAGTCCCGTTTGCTAATAATATGACAAATAGAGCTCTATATGAAAATTCTTCTGACTTGTGAAAAAGAATTATCCTTGTATATTGCACTCATTCAAGAGTAAGGGTGAATGTTGGTTTTTTTGGTGTTTTGTGCCTGAGCAACATCTGTTGATGTTTCTCTGGATTAATCAGTTGGAAATTTTGCCAGGTTCTATGCTCTTCTGATTGGTAGCTGATCATTTGGTTACTAGTTCTCATGGAAAAGATGGTTCTCCTACTTTTATATTATAAGCACTACTTTTGACAGGGATGAAGGAGTTAATCGTGTAGGCTATTCTCTGAATGGATGGTTAGAGGGTTTGCACTTTGAATTTCACATCTCCTAGGACTTTTGACCAAAAATGTTACATTTTTCATTGGAAAGGAATCAGGTATTCTTGTATAGAAGAGCACCTCACATACCTGTTCCAGCTTGAAGTTCCATCTCAAGGCTCTGCATCAGGGATGAAGTGGGCTTGCCATAGAATATCCAAGTGATTTGAATGTGAAGAAAGTGTTCACTGATAAAAATATAGAGTCTGTCCTTCCTTATTATTGTTGGTGAGCTAGCAACCCCAATTGTATTCCATATTTCTCCTTTTTTCAGCGAGAGAGGATGCCAGGAAGAAATAGACAATAGTGGCCTTCTAATGTTGGGTTTTTTGCAAACCAATTGACAGAATTTGCCTTAGATAGGAAACCTTCCCCATCTATGCCTTATGGAATGATTATGAGTCCCAGAATTTACCCGGCTATGGTAATAAGTAAGCAACCTCTTTAAGGAGTTAAATGAGTGAGCAGTGAAGATAGGAAGAGGAAACTGGCTGTGGTATCCTATTTAGGCCATTTTACATCCTCCCATTTTATGCTCTCTTCTATAGCTCTGTTTGGGTTGTATTAAATGTTGCTTCTGCAATTTCTCTGGCAAAGTCTTGTCAAATAGATAAGCTAAAACATGTTCTTCTAGAGCTTGACCTTTTAAGTTTCCCTTCCCCACTCCCTCAATCCTAAAATTAAGGATTCCTTGCTAGAATATATATGAGCCTTAACTTCCAGATGCACCTATCCTCCAGAGAAGGGTAACTATTTTTAATGTGTTCAATATCATGGGTGTAGTTATGGGAAATGTTTCCTGCCTAGGCACATTGTGGGATTGATCTGTAGGATATTTTAATATGCCCCTAAAGTGAATCCTTTCTTTGTTTCCTCCCCTTTCATGGGACGAGGAAAGAAGACACTAAAAGTATATTGAGCACTCTGCCTGTTTTCTGATGCACTCAGTGGATGAAGAGGGAAAGTACATGGTAATGAAAAGGTAAAACTGCATAGGGCTGAAACTTAAAACCTGGAGAAGACTTAAAACTCTTCAGCTTTACGCTTGTTCATGCTTTCCCCTTAAAGTACCACTGCCACCCACTTGCCCCTGTGGAGTGTATTGTAATGTAGACTGCCTAGTTATTACACTGGATTTGAACCACATCTTCCTCCCTGGTAGAGACTGTCCACCCAGCATAATCTCCTCTGTTAATTTATTACTGTAGCAGAGAAAGATGCCACAACCCGCCTTTAGGGATTATATGCATACCCTTCTAAGGTTTAGAATAACAGGGAGGAAGTCTCACTTAGCACCTGCAATTTGCGATGTTTGACACTGCAATGTTTGACACTGCTTCATTATACTTACTGTTTTTGGAAAAGAAGTCTACATGCACAAGGAAGAAAGGGGGAGGGACCAACCTCTATTTCCTAAAGGAACACATAATGAACACATAACTGTGCTTCAGAAGCATTTCCAGTGCTGACAACAATGAAACTCACGGCCTCTTTTTTGGTCTTCTTGTCTCAAGAGTTAGATGTTTGGCTTCAATTTTATTTTTAAGACCTGCACTAATTTACCTGGTTTCATAGGAAGAAAAAAGAATTTTTTTTAACTTTTATTTTTATGGGTTTGTGTTAATTTTTTGTTGTCTGTTTATATTGAATAATTTGCTACATTTGTAAAATGTAAGAGGTATATATAATATATGTATATTTCTAACGTACAAAATGAAACTTTTCTTTTCAAAATTTTTTCTTAGAGGAGAGAAAAATATTTTTTCAGGAAAATTTTAAAAAAGCAGTGAAAGCTCCTTTTTCCCTTGCTTCCCTCCTTCCTGACCCTTTTTGAAGAGTGAATCAACAACGTGTGATCTAAAGTGGACAGATGAACACAAAGAGGACATAATTATGTTTTTTAATGCAGAGGTCCATGCTGTTCTTGTTTGTCTCTTTGGTTTTCTTGTTTTTTTGTTTTGTTTTTTACAGGCAGAGGGCCATTGAGTAGGGATTCAGAGGGGGTGGGGTTCTTTTTTTCTCTAGTAAAGGAGGAATACAATCAGCGTTTTGTATTCAGAATGTTGTGCAATATTTTGGAACAGGACATTGGCATGTCTAAAGATTTAGTTAAAAACAACAAAGGTTGATCAAATCTGTACAGTTTCTATTGTTCCAGATTTTTTTAAGTTTGTATTAAAAGCATGATACATAATAGCTTCTTGTCCTGTTGTTTGTACAAGCACATAATGTTTAAGGATGAAGAACAAGACTTTCTTTTTGGATTTGAAAATAGACATGATTCCACATAGTGCTGTGGTATGCAGGATTATGGAACGTCTGGAGGAAAAAAACCTGGCTCTTTCTCTGAGATGTTCCCCAGAATAAATGAGGTCTAGTTTTAATATCCCCAAGTTGGGCTTCTTTCTATTAATTAGGCTAAAATCAATAGGTCTGAAGTATAACTAATTTATGACAATTTTAAAGTTTTGCAATGGCATAGTTTAAAAGCGGTCAAAATGTTGTGTACATAATCTATATTTGTCTCAAAAATATGCCTTTTTTAACAGAGCAACTCTTTGTTTATATGTAACTACATTCCACCAAGTTCAGCAGGGTAAAAATTCACATTTTGTGTGTTTTCATGTGAGACAGTGATCTTCTGTAAAGAGTTGAAAGCTTTGCTCTCTGGGCTAGATTTTCTTTTCTTTCTTTTTTTAAGATTTCTCCACATAAAATTGTCTTTTTACTTGCCACATTAAAACATTCCTGTTATGAGAGTAGAATGAAAACCTGAATTCTGTGCCTATGCCAGGATGTATAGCTAGTTTTTCCCTATGGAGGACCACTAGAAGATGAATTGTGGGCATGGGTAGAGCCCAAACACATGGGGATATCTTTCCTGGCTTTGACAAATACTTTTTTTTTCTTTGACAGTCTTCTCCCATGCAGTAGGTTACTGAACAAGATAGTTCACTACTTACTGGTTGCATAACACCTTACTGTTCTTGCTGAATAGAGTAGGTCTTGGGCAAATTCAGCTACAGCAAAGTGATGCCTGGTGTAGCCTGATGCTGCATAATCTGGGGCTTTGTAGGCAACAATCCACAAATTCAAGCCTGGAAATTTGGCAGGGTTGTCCCACAAGCAAGCTGGCTCTTGACCACTTGTGATTTCTGAGTTATCTCCAAAAATGCATTCTAATGTTCTTTGGGAATTCCTTTCTCCCAAGACAGGTTATGGAGTGGTATAGACATCAATTTTGATGGATGCTCTTAGTAAGGACCTTCAAAGACTGCTATTGGAATACATATAGTATAATCAAGTCGGTGTCATTACGTCTCAAGACAGCAATAACTTTAGTCAATCAAAAAAAGAAGGTAATTGATGTGGCAGCATTTAGCCTGCAAAAATATTAGGTAAATTGAAATAGATGGACTGCTGAAGATGTCAATTTCAATTTTTAATTAAGATAACAGGTTTAGCAGAGGTTGCATTTCCCACATAGGGAAACAAATATCAAATGCCTCACATTGTTTATAATTGGACAAGTATGCTTCTGCCTATCTGTATTTAGGGAATTTTTACTTCACTACTGGGGCACTGGCCCCAGGAAGGATCTCGTCAGTATCATTTTGACACAATGTGCTCTTGTAGGGTCAGTTGATTTTGACTGCTAGCACCTCATTTTTCTTCTGCCTGATATACAGTATCCTCAATTCCAGCTTTTGTAATTCAGTCAGCATCTTCAGAAGTGTACGTCTTATTGGCTTCTATGCTTTTATGAAATTATTGCTTGATTTTATGCCTTTCATGGGGAGCAGAGATTGAGTTGGCATTCTCACTTCTGTATAGGATCCACATTCTGTAACTTCCTTCTCTAAGGTGCAGCACATTATCTTCCATGTTACCTGTACCCTGTTGTTCAGAAGTTAAAGAATGGGTGGAAAATGAAGATCTGGCTCTACTCCTTTTCCCCTTTTTGTGCTACTTCAGACAAAAACCCTTCCCAGTTCCAACTTTAAAGAAAGAGGTATTAAAAAACTTCCGCAGCAAGAAAAAAAATCCTTAACATTCAGGCTTGCTTTTTATATTAAAATCATTGTTTTCTATAGCAATGTCTCCCACACAGTATGCTTTTGCATGTGTGCAGACTCATACACACATAGGTATATGTAAATAAGTAAAATAGTCCCAAGGTGCAGAGCAGTTTATACAAGTCTCTAAATAAACCAAAGAATTCTAATTCCATCTAGCTCCATATTTTTTTTTAGACTAGGTGTCAAACTCATGGCGTTGTCACATGATGTATTGGGAGTTTTTTCCCCCTCGCTAAACCGGGCATGGCCAGCACGTGATGCATCCGGCCCATAGGCCGGGAGTTTGACAGCCCTGTTCTAGACTTAACTACATCCAATTCACCAATCTACATTCCAGGTGTTGGGTGGCTGTCCTAACATGGCCAATTTCCCCCTGCTGTGATGGAAGATGCACAATAAAACAAAACAAGCCACCTTTTTAAAGTCCCCCTGAGTGTCAGAACTGCCTACTTCTGATTTCTGATGCCTGTTTAGAGTTTGAATTTCTGGGTTTTTTTCATTGTATCTTCTCTCTAGATTAAGTCTTTCATACTTGACTCTGGGCACATTTTCTCCCTTGCGTTACAAACCCACCACCACCACTTAAAACCCAGGGAGAAAAAAGGATTTGCTTATTGCATAAAATTAGGGGTTTTTTTTAATCTTAGCAAAAAAACCCATAACAGAATATGCTTTAAGAATAAGGGAAGACAGAGCAATTCCCACCCTCCTTAATATCGGACTCCAGCATGTCACCTTTTTCAGTGCTGTGTTACTAGCACTGCCAGTAATGACGTCCTTCAGAACGTAAACATTTGTTTTCAGGAATTGCCCAAGGAAATTCTCTATTAATATGTTGCTCAAATGCATAACTAGGCAATGGGTTCTATCACCCCTATTGGAACTAGCATCTCTCCAATGTCTACAGCAGGTGTGTCAAGCTCAAGGCCCGTAGGCCAGATCTGACCGCAGGGCACTCGGATCCGGCCCACGGGGCAGAGCTGGAAACGGCAAAGGATCGGCCCGCGGTGCCCCTGCCAGCAAAAACGGAAGGCACAGGAAAGGAGAAAGGAAAGAGGAAAGACAGAAAAAAGGGAAGATGGGAAGAGAGCAAGGAAGGAAAAAGAAGGAAAGGGGAAGGAAGAATGGAGAAGGAAGGAAGGAAAGAAGGAAGGAAGGAGATTATAATGACAATGAGGAAGGGTCTTGGGGAAATCCTGCATTAGCACTTGGCCACCACAGGTGCCCCTGACAAGTCCCATGCCACGTGCACCCCAGCCATGCCCACTATGGCCACGGCGGTCCCCCATCCCTCCAAGGTCAAACACAACCCTGATGCAGCTGTCAATGAAATCGGGTTTGACACCCCTGGTGTACAGTATTCAAAGGCTGCTTGATGTTCCTCCTCCCACTTAGCTGGTTGAGGGTTTTAACACTTAATGAAAGAGTTAACAGTTGTTCTGCAGTTATTGGATACACGTTTATGAAAATATCTCACCATTCCCAAAGATGATTCCACCTGCCTCTGTCTTGGAAATTGGCTATTTCACTTGTCTACCTTGTGACTTATGACTGCTTAAAGTCAGATTGATAGCTCTTGGACTTAATAATCCAGCTGTTTCTCATGCATTACAACACTCCCTTGAGAAGTTTAATATGCTCCATGTAATTGGAAAAAATGGCCACAACATCAATTTATGGAACTATAAAGTCCTCTAGGTCAGGGGTCCTCAATTCCCAGGCCATAGCCCACTACTGGACCTTGAGCCCCTTGAAATTGGGCCATGGAATTGGCAGGTGAGTGCATGTGCATGTGTGCGCATTCCTACTTGCACATTCCTACTTGCACGAGCTCATGCAGAACCATCCCTTCTCCCCCGCCCCCAATCCATCCGCAAAGCTAGAAAGTTTGGGGAACTCTGCTCTAGTCCCCTGAGAATTTGATTTACAGCCTTTGGAAGATGGCAGTTAAAGATCTTTAACCCCAAAAATAAAATATTAATGTCGTATAGGCCTTGTGGAGTGATGCTGCTAGAAGATTCCTGGATCTTGTTATTTCAGGAACACCAGTCAGTTCCAATATGGCAATAAACTCCTTTTCAACTGCTCCAAAAGTTTATCCGTCTCAGACATCAAACAGCTCTCTGGAATTTCTTGTTTAATTCTGTATAATCTCTCCACCAAGCTTGTTTGTGGAGAACATGACTGAGATTCAGAGTTTCTGAAACAGTTTTATGATTCCTAAGAGACTGGGTGGCTCATTGGCTTAATGGATGCCAAGAGAATGTCTATTTTCAGATGGCTCAAGTCCTACTACTACAAGACAGAGTCAGCTCCTGTCACTTGCTTCATCTCCTACCAATCTAGCAGTTTGAATGCATGTAAAATGCAAGTAGATAAATAGGTACCACTTCAGTGGGAAACGCTAGCCGTGTTTGGTGTTTTGCCATGAGCTCTGTGCTGTGCCATGACATCATGCTGGCCACATGACTGCAGGATTGTCTTTGGACAACACTGGCTCAATGGCTTACAGAAATGGAGATGAGCACCGCCCCCTGAAGTTGGCTAAAACTAGTGGAGTAAAACTTACAGGGACACCTTTACTTTATGATTCCTATCCTTAACATCTCTCCAATTTCCTTTTACATGATTTTGTGCCAAAAGTTTAGCACTTTATAAAGTCCCTGGAAAGTAACTAACTAACACAGGAGAAAGTGGATACTTCACCTGTTTCAAGCGCATAGCTGAGTGCTAAGTAGCAAACTGGGAGCATATTTGCTCAGTCTTGACTCTCTGCTTCACTATTAGAATAAAGCACCATGAAATGTCTTCCATCCTCCTCATTTGATAGTCTCCAAAACAGTGGTGTCTCTCTCTGCCTTTAGTTCAATGTATGTAAAACATATGGCTTCGTATAATAGACTCTAGAAGGAATGTTGTACCTGGGATTTAAACTAAATAGACCCCAGTTGTTCTTAGACATGGCACAACCTTGCTGTCCTGGTCATGTTTAGAGCCCATGTAATATGTAATTACAATGTAATTGTTATAGAATGTTAAACAATAAGCAATGATTTATAAACGCTCAAGGAGTCTGATAGAACATTTTTCAATCAACACATTTTATTAAAAAGCATACACATGTTGAGCTACAAGTATAATTCATATAACCTTTTCCCTTTTAATAAAATGTGTTGGGCTGCCATACACTAACACTTAAACTTTCCACTTAAATTCACATAATCCTTACCACAAAACACATTGAACCATTAACTGACTAGCCTTGCATAACATACTGAACAAGAGACAATAAGCTTTTAGCCTAACATGCTGTGCAAGCCTGGTCAGTAAGGTGTGTGGGACTGGTGAACCTAGTATTAAAAAAGAAATGGTTTGTCGATATTTTCTGAATTAGGCATTTATCTTGAGGAAACTGAGCTGAGCTCTCAGTCCTTCTGCATACAAATTCACATCTGATTGCTCAAGTTTTTATTTCTGCATCCTACTTTAGGTAGAAGAATATTTAGCTGTTGGGAACGGGTAACCCTTACCAATCTACTGAAAATCACTTGAGAGTCATATCAGAAAATCAGTCTGTAGCTTTCTAAAACAGCATATGGAACATATCTGAAATTAGAACTAGTTTCCAAAAGATGTATCGCTTAATCTTTGTGGATGGACTTCGCTGCTACATTGGATACAGAATAGAATGGTGTGGGAAGTGTTAGTCAACAGGGCTGTAGTTTAAAATGTTTATTTGCTCTTTTTTGCTGTCCTACATAATACTAAGGTGGCTGGCCAGCATCGGTCACTTTAGTTGTTCTGCTCCTACTATTTCACTCATCAATATTTTAAAAAATGCAGGTACATTGGGGATTCACCCACAAAAACAAATGAGAAAGCTGTGTTCCAGCATACATAATAAATGGTTCATGCTCATTTTAACCCTCCATCAGCAGACTTGCAGGAATACTATTCTCTCTTCACCTCATTAAATGGCATGCCTCAAGAATTCAGTGCCTAAAAATGTTTTTAGTTGTCTTTTCCACACTACTATAACAATATAGGAATGTAATAACTCTAATATTGCAGTTCTATCCAAATAAAACCAGAACAATTTATAAGTCAGATACAATTAATCATAGGTCTGGGATTACTGAGTATATCAGTACTAAAATGCTGATTTTTTTATCTGCAGAGGTCACTGATTTTAAAAAGATTAAAGTAGTTGGAAAACAGACCATTGTATTTTTTGGCTAAAATAATTTGTTCTATAGTATTTCAGAGTTATGGATAAAGAAAAACTGAACATGCATGGAAACTTTGCATATAATTACACTATTGATGTAACACAGTTAAAACAGCTTTTGTTTTGATCCTTCTATTTTTGAAGATGGGAGTGTAGCATCACCAGTTCTGGGCTGGTAGTTTGGGGTTGTTTTTTTGTACATATATGATTGTTTTGGGAATAGGGAGCATTTCAGGATAATTTCAGCAGATAGCTCGTGTTAAACTCAATCATTATTATAGTTTTGAAGCAGAAGGCCTTAAATCACTGAAGATGAAAATATTGAATATTTTTGATGTTAGATATATTGTCAATAGGAGCAGTCCATAATAAGAAAAACCATTGATTTCCCACTTGCCTATTCAGAAGTGTAATCAAATGGGGACAGATTGATGCAGCTCAGTATAGTTGATAACAGCATGTTATCTGCATCATGGATTGCTCAAAGTTACTATCTATGTTTTCCTGTATGTCCTAAAGGTGCTCCCATCTGTGACCTAATTTTTTCATATTACACCATCGTGCAAAATGTGCTTATCCAAACAATATAAAATCTGAATATAACATAGTAATGTTTCAATATAGGTATATTCAAGCTTACACATACAGACATATAAATCCTTAGTTATGTGTTATTGGAATGAAAGGAAGGAAAAGAATACCTCTTTGGTATTACCCCCATGCATGATCTCCCCCACCATGATTTCACTCCACTAAGCAGAGATAGCCTAAGCCCAGTAGATAATATTTTTACTAAGTATGTTTTCAGCCTTAAATATTTGACTTAGTTGCCTAGTCAAATATCTAAGTTAATCTGACTAAATGCAAACAGTGAATTGTGCTTAGATCATTGTTTTATGGGACAGATACCATATTCCTGCTGGATTTTATTTGATATTTAGCCAATCGTAGGAGACTAGCCTTAAAGCTAATGACCCCAGATATTTATATTATCACAAATATATGTCATGCAGGAAGGAAACTGTGGGATAGTGCAGATAAAAAATTAAGCAGGTATTATATACAAAATAAATATTGGGATACACAGGCTTTGGTTAAAATGCTTGGAAAAGCATTTTTAAATCATTTCTTCTTCAATTTATGCTTGTTTTGTACTTTTTACTTGTAATCCAGCGGACAATAGTAATTTCATGTCTCCTTCTCCATAAGATGCTCCCTTCATTTGTCAGCCAACTGCAGAGTTTTTTTTTTAATGAGGAAAACAATTGGTGACTGGACAGAAGGCCTTTTCAAGACTTAGGTTTACATACAAGTTAGAATGTAGCCATTGTAATTTATTCTTTCGATTTTTAACTGGCACATCAAACATAGCATAGTCAACAAACTATGATAAAAATGAAAGATGACTTGAAATGCCAGTCAACCTTTGGAATATCTTGTGGTTTCCCATCTAAGTATTAAGCAGACTCAGAATAACAGTTGGAAGGAACCTTGGAGGTCTTCTAGTCCAGCCCCCTGGTCAAGCAGAAGATCCTATTCCATTGCAAACAAATGGCTGTCCAATGTCTTTTTAAACATCTCCAGCACCCACAACATCTGAAGGCAAGCCATTCCATTGATTGGTTGTTCTAATTGTAAGGAAATTTCTTATTTCTAGGTTAGATCTTTCCTTGATTAGTTTCCATCCATTGCTTTTTATCTTGCTTTCAAGCGCTTTGGAAAATAAGTTGAACCCCTCTTCTTTGTGGCAGATATTAGAAGACGGCTATCATGTCACCCCTAGTTCTTTTTTCATTAGACTAGATATACCCAGTTCCTGCAACCATTCTTCATACATTTTAATCTCCAGTCCCCTAATCATTTTTGTTGCCCTTCTTTGCACTCTTCCCAGAGTCTCAACATATTTTTTTATATTATGGCAACCAAAACTGGATGCAATATTCCAAGTGTGGTTTTACCAAGGCATTATAAAGCAGTACTAACACGTCACATGATCTTGACTCTATCCCTTTGTTGATGCAGCCTAGGACTAAGTTGGGGGTTTTTTTGGGTGGAGCCAGCACATTGCTAGCTCAAATTATGTGATTGTCTAGCAGAGTTCACAAATCCCTCTCAGAATCTGTTGTTAAGCCAGCTACCACCTATTCCATACCTGTGCATTTGGGGTTGTTTTGCCTAAGTGTAAAACCTTAGTTTTCTCATTATTGAATTTCATTTTGTTGGATAGGGTCCAATGTACAAGCCTCTTGAGATCCTTTTGGATCTTGAGCCTATCTTCTGGAGTGATGGCTATTCTTGCCAGCTTGGTGTTATCTGCAATTTTGATGAGTTCCCCTTCTATTCCCTCATAATCCCCTTCATAATTTATGACGATGTTAAAGACTATTGGGCCTAAGACAGAACCTTTAAGTACTCTATTGCATACTTCCCTCCATGTAGATGCAGTTCCGTTAAGGACTACATGTTGTGTGCAATTGGTTAGCTAGTTATGAATCCATCTGCTGGTGATGCTGTTTAACCCATATTTTTTCTACCTTTGTATAACAGTCAACTTATAGAGGCTATGGGTTCTCTGTTCTTGGACATTTTAAAGAAAAGACTCGGCAGCCACCTGTCATGGATGATTTAAAAGTTTTCCTGTATATTCCAGAGGGAAGAGCTAGATAATCCTTGTAGTTCCAACTCGATTATATTGTGACTTACAACCATCAACACCACCACAAAATTAGAATTCTGAAAGGACATTTCAAAGGATAGAATTGGTAACTAAGATAAACAATGGTAATAAGATATTAGAGGCATTTTGCTTTTCCACAAATTATGTAATTTTGAGTGAAGGATCATAAATGCATAGGAACTGTTTTTAATGCCATCCTTCTTTGTTTCAAAAAACTTACCAGAGATTGTGGTAACAGAAAGAACACACGACAACAAAACCCAGAAAATATTTTTCAGTTTATGTGCATATCCTGATCTGCCTGTAAGCCAGAAGAGTTCCTGCTCAGAATTTGTTTTAAGGCCTGTACCACAGCCTGGAACATAAGCAGAGTGCCATTCCCCTCTTGCTGACTTCCATGTACTTGGAATTGAAGGGTAAACAGAGGTGAAATCTAGCCAGTTCGCACCGGTTCAAGTGAACCGGTAGGGAAAATTTTGATTGGTTCGGAGAACCGGTAAATATTACCTCTGGTTGGCCCCACTCCTGCCCGCCCACCACTCACCTCACCCCCTGCTCACCCCGCCCCACCT
>JANHFL010006665.1:234555-246981 GCA_032468155.1 Oxyrhabdium leporinum | reverse complement strand
ACTCACAGCAAGGTGCCACCGTCCCACCTTGCCGTGAGTGATGTTGAGTTGGCCACGCCCACTCAGTCACATGACCCACCACCAAGCCACGCCCATAGAACTGGTGGTGAAAAAAAAAATAGATTTCACCACTGAGGGTAAGGCTTTGGAATTGTAGGACATATTTTTTATAAAGTAACAATTTAGTATGAAGCTACATAATGTGCTTTCTGATACTCAGGAGTACCTGTACTGTGCGTTAAAGAAACTATACTGGTACTAGGGACTGCTTCCAGAGGAAGGTGTGCCATTCAGAAGAAATATGTAGGCGGTAAAGCTGAGGGAATGGGATAAAAGTGAGCTGGGCCCAGCAGTGAGACAGTTACTTGCCCCATTAAAAACAGAGAAAATTCTGCAAGCACAAGTGAGCAAGCAGCCACTTTGTGCAGCTTCTATTCTATTGGGAACAGACCTATAAATAGAATCCTCTATTTTGGCCTGCTTGACGTCACACTTCAACTCCTTAACTCTCTGCTAGTCTCCAGAATCTGCAGCAGGAAGAGTCCTGAGTCTTCATCCTTTCTCTCAACAGCTTATTTTTTTTATTGGTCTTTCTTTGAAGCATACTGCTGTTTGTTATTTTTCAAGTGCAACTGCTGAAGATTCTAAATGCAATGACTCCATAAACAGGCTACTGATATTTATAAACAATCTAGTAATTTTAACAAGGAAGTGAGTTTGAAAGTTAACAAAATCTGGTTTTCAGCTCTATCTGACATCAAAATAAAACAACCCTTAACAAAACACCATGTAGATAGAATCAGTTGCCAGCCACAGTTGCTTGCAAAATGTCAGGATACCAGATAAATAGAACGCAGCCTATTAGCTCAGAAGCTCATAACTCCTTACTGTACTGGATTGATGCTGACTGTGAAAGCCTTCACCAATATAATCTGAAGTATATTCGTCTTAAATAAACATATATAGGGAACACAAGGTAGATCCAAAAGTGTGCATTCTGAATGCAAACTAGTATGAAACTGTTTGTTATATACAATCTGATTGTTAAGAAATGCAGATTCAGAAGCTTTCTGACCTAGGACATCAGATGGGAGTAGTGAAATAAATAGCTTGAGAAGTCTTCAATTAGTTATGGATAAGGGCATCTAAAGATCTCCTGTATTATTAATATCAGTAGGAAGATGAGTCTGACACTGTAATGAGGCCAGCTGAGGTTAATTTTTGTTTTCATATTGTAGTCTGATACAATTCCATGGGCAGGAAGGAGAAGGGATTTTTGCCTTAGTAAAATTGACTGATGGATACAGAATTTTCTGTTTTTCTTGCAATTGACAACTTAGTTCTAAGTTCAGCATATTAATATCTTTCTTATTTTTCAACCTATCCATCAGACATTTTATGTGTGTTGCATGTTCATATACACTGTAATCTAGGTAGTTAATATAAACTACAAACTTGTTTCAGCTCCTTCACCCCCTTTAGCTTTGCAGAACAAGCAAAACCAAAACAGTAAATTCAGTTTCATGCAAAAGTTTAGATTAGGGTGCTCAAATTGCATGATTCAGTGAACCCCTGAATGAAAGGAAGCTATCACTATCTCTTCCTGGTACAAAATTAAAGATATTTTTCTGCAGATCTAAAAGCATAACTACTATATATGTGCAGCCTGCTAGAGTTTTGCAAGCTGCAGCAGTTTAAGAAAAGCTGATAAAGGCCTTTGCTGTTTTCTTTTCTTCTGACTTTAATGAATGAGATGTCTTTCAAATGAAATGAATGATACAAAATGATGCAAAAATAAAGCACCTTGTCCTTTCCATTAAAAATGTGGTTTAATATTTTTTTTCTTATTTAAAATGGCTTTTTCATAAAGTTTCATGTGTAGACCATAGTATAGGATCATCCAAGGACCAGGGCTTATGCAAACCATACTTCTACAGATCATAAGACAATGTCTTCCACGGAACCTAAGGCAGGAGTCCAGCTTAGCTATAGAGCAGCTTAGTCCATTTGACTCAGCCTTCTCAACTTGTCTTCTCTCTCTTGCTTAGGAGAGGGTACCAGTAGCATTCCCTACCTCCCTGTTCTGATGGGTTGGTTTTAATTAGGAAAAGACAGTCCTTCAAATAGCCTGGTGCCAAGCCATGAAGGACTTTGAAAGTAACAACCAGCACCTTGAATTGGACCTGGAAGCAAGTCGGCAGCCAATGCAACACCCACAGGAGAGTTAATACATGAGCAAATCTAGGCCTGCACAAAACCAGCAGTCTGCCTCATTTGGAACCAACTGAAGCCTCCAGATACTTTTTAAGGACAACCCCATGTAAAGAGTATTGCAATAGTCAAAATGGGAGATGACTAGGGTATGGCTAGGTGTGAGCATGAATTGGTGGTCCAGGAAAGGGTGTAACTGTTGCACAACCTGCAATTGTGTAAAGGTCCTTCTGGCCATGTCTGCCACCTGCTCCTCCTGTGATCTGACCATGACAGTGGGACCAAAGATAGGTCCATCAATTCCATGTAACATTGTCACTGCTCCGACAAAAACACCAAATCAGGTGTGTGACCACTATTCCTAATTGGATCATGGACAGGCCCACAGAAGTCATGGTTTCCATGAAATCCTGACCTACCTTCCACCCCCATGAATAGAAGACTGAAGGCCCTCAGAACAATAAGCCTGGGGAACACCACTGTCAATTCTCCAGTGAGCTCAAGGAGTCTGGGTAGGGAAGCTATCACTGATCGATCAAGCCCAACATAAGAAAAAGGTTCTTACAACCAAGCACTTGTAGACCCTTGCTCTGGAAGATGCCAAAGATTCTCTGATGACAACAACTATACCCGCTCTCCAGCCCTGTAGTCTAGGCTGGTGCCATACTTGATAATCAGCTGGGCATAATTTTGAGAGCAATGCTTCCTTCCGGGCCCAGCCAGACCTTGGTGATAAAAGAAATATTGTTCTAACCACTCTATGCATCTAATGAGATGAGCTGCAACTCACAGAAGCTTATGCTTTGTAATAAAATGTGTTAGTTGAAAAGGCTGCTACCACATTCCTTATTTTGGGCTACCATGGACTGACACGACTCTTTTCCTACAATGCCCATAATATATAACAGAGCATTTTAGTACATGTAGTTATGTTTCTCATACTCTGATTGTCATTCAAGTTTACCAAAAGTCACTCCTGACTTTTCTGTGTCCCACTCAAGGAAAAACTTTTGGACATGATTCAAAATAAAAATAATAATAATGGAAAGAACCAAAACAAAAAAAGAGGAAATAATAAAAGACTAAACATATAAGCTGAAGAGGCCTTCTGTAGGTAACTACAGTATTTCCCTCACCATTAAGGTATCTTCTTGGAAATTAGATCATTCTTACTAGAAATGTTTAATGAACAATTAACAACCAAGACACTGAGAATTTATTTATTATTTATAAATCCAGCAAGGCAAAAATATTCCCGAGGGACTAAAAATTCCACCTCATCCCAGTTCTCTCCTCTTGGGTCTCATCAAAGTTCTCTCTGAGGCAATTGTTTCAGCAAAGTGAACTCTGCTGCATACAGCAAAACCTAGTTGCTTGTAATACACATACGGTCATCTCTTGAAAATTATTGGGAACATGCTAGGGAGAAAATGGCCTGTAGAACATCTTGGGGAAATTTGATTCATTAAGTTATAAAGACAATCCTCAACAACAACAACAAAAACCAGCCTTAATTTTACAGAATTGGTTTCTCCAATTTAGTGTCCCCAGATACGTTGAGGCTAACTTCTCAAAATATTAACTTTCTATGTTTTAATTTTATGTTAATTATAAGCCATTCAGAATCTTCAAAAAGAATGATATAAGCTGAAATAATACTAAATAAATAACTCATCATTTCAGAGGGAGAGGTCCCACAATCAGTGCACCTTCCTGTAAATAAAAGGGGGGGAAATGATTAAGGGGAAATAAATTGCATACCTACTTTTGGCCCTTTAGTGTAGGCCCAAAGAGCTAGAGAAATTAGATCTTCCTCCTCCTCCTCCTCCTCCTCCTCCTTTGTGCGAAGAAAGACCAATCTCATACAATGAAACTTTATTTTTTAAAAGGAAAGAAAAATATTTTAAAACATTGCTTTTCATTTTAAATAGTGAGATGGAAAACAATCAATGGCTGAGCGAATAAAAATATCAGGTTGCTCAAATTTACAGACAGCATTCAGAAGAATTTCCAAATAAAAATAAACAAAGGTTAATAAAAATATACAAGAAAACCAAAGGTTCTGAGCAGATCTCAATATGGCATAACTACTTTGATCTAAAGAGATGCCAGTCTATATTAAATCCACAAGGACTGAGCATGCAGCAAGACAATAATTAACAGAGACATAAGTTAGATACATAGAAAAAGAAACAAAATTTAATGCAAATGCTTACTCTCCTAGAGAATAGACAACCCTTAGAACAGATGTAACTTCTATGCTGGCTTGTTATCTGGAAAATTCTCCCTGAAAATTATAATGTATATCAAGTTTGGAGAGGAATCTTAGCTCTTTCTTTACAATCTTAAATTCTGGGATCTCATCATTGGAAACTACTTATGAATCACAATCTGATCTAAGCTGAATCATGACAATAATAATATTTCTACTATATATCTACTTGATAAACTGTTAAGAAGTAGGCACCCTCACTCCTGTTTGGATTAAAGGTTGGGTCAAAAGAATGAAAATATTGAAATTAGTATTGTATTTAATACTAATGTCTCTAAATTAAAAGCCATAATAAATTTCTGCATAACTGCCTAGAATAAAAAGGCCCAGCTTAACATTATGATCTGATTTTCAATCTGCCCAGTATCCCAATCCTGCAGGAGGATGATTAGCAGGGGATAGCAAATAAAAAGAAAGGAATATATAGATATTACAGAAGTCAGAATTAAGGCACACAGAAGGAACCACTCTTTACTTCATCACAGAGATACTATAAACCACAAAACAATTCCAGATATTTAATATACTATATACCCAAATATCAGAAAATCCTTCTAGTTTTTTCTTACAAAGACATCAATTTTACAAAGATAGGTTTATTTTGAGAAAATACCAGCCCCCAATCATATAGCTACTTCCTAAGTTAAACCTGAACTAATCTTTGGTTCTTTGTCAGTGGTGTGATTTCCCCACTATAACCTCTCTAACCGGACAGCTTAGCTCTGACTTTGTGTTCTCGCACATTACATCCACTACATCCATTCTCTCAAACAATTTTGTTTTACTGCCAGTCCATCCAAGGACATTTCACAGCTGCCACTTTTAGATGCAGGAAAGCAGCACAGTGATGCTTCACACTCATGCTGGAGTCCTATCAGCCTTTTAGAAACAAAAGTCTCATGTCCTGGTTTCTCTATTCCAAAGCTGACATGATGCCCAAGTGGGAATCAGAGTGGAACAGAGAAACCAACACACAGTGAGTGAAAGAACCATAGCAATCAAAGAAAGATGAGAGACAGAGAGACAGACATTACTAAAACTCTCTTTCCCATAATTTTTAACTGGGCAAAACAGTGCACCATAGGACAAAACATTTTGAACCAAGGTACTTCCTATGAGCTAACTTACAGAACATGTTCAAAATCCAGGACCCATAACTCCCATGAAATTGAAATATAAAACATTTTATGACATGAAAATTATCATAAAATGATTTATGACATGATACAAAATGTTATAAAACATTTCCTGATGTTTGAATGCTGTACAGTTCAACAGGGGCTATTTTCAACACAGATACATCTTCTGATTGTATCCCATCTTTTCCAGTGAAAGCAATGCATTAGAAGTTCTGTCATTGATAAAGGCATTGAGAAATCTGGTGAGGAAATATCTCTGAAAGAGAGACTCAAGGGATCATGGGTTGTGTGTGTGTGTGTGTGTGTGTGTGTATTTGTGAAGACTACTATGTTATATTAAAAACCCAATCCTCTAGATTCAGGTAATTTATATAAATAATAATAATTACATTAAAATAAATAAATAAATAAACAACTTTGTTAACAAGCTTTAAATAGGAGAAATGGCAGTTTTCGGATTATCCTAGTAATAAATAGAGAAGCTGAGTATACTTCTTTTGATTGAAAATATTCTAAATCTTCAGACTGTACATGTCACCATTTCCACTACTATCCGTTTTTCACTGCTGATCCTGCTGTGTTTTCTTAAATTCCCACCCTGCTCCTGGTAGCATTGCCAGCCCCTCTCTTTTTCTGTAACATTAGAAAGGTCACACACTTTCTAATGTCACCCTTTAATACCCAGAACAGAAGGAGGAAGAGATGGAGAAACCAATTATTTTAGTGTTCTATCATTATGATAATATGACATCTTAAAATTGCCCAGTTAAGTCTGAAGTAAGAAAGCGCTCACTTAAGAAGTCTTTGGTCACTATATTATCTAAGCTTATTTAAAAAAAAAACATACTCAGTTTTAGGGGGTGGCCTTTGGTCTTCTGTGTAGATGTACACTTAGTGTCTTCCAATGCAGACCATCAACAAAACCACATAACAAGAACAACTTACTCCTATTTTTATTCAATTTATCAGCCTCTCATACTGAGGGAGATCTTTTATACATGTGTTGGAAGAAAAATCTGGTCTGGTTTTAAACCGGAAGAAAGACGCTGGATATAAAATGGAGTCTAGCTGCAAGAAATAAGGTCTCTGTTTATTTGGCTGCCAGAAATTTCAGTGACAGCAGCATGTTTCTGGGGTGGCTGACAAAATGGGGTTGAAATAGGTGGGCTTTTATACATTCTTTGGGGCTTTGTGATTGAGATGCCTGTTCCTGTGTCTGAATGCGTCCTTTAACATTTTAATGACTGTTGCCAGATTCCTATGGGGTCATGTAGGGATCATGGCTGGCTCTACAAGCAAAAGGGGAAATGTAAATCCTAGGTGTTTGTCTGAGCTAATCTTGTCAGCTTTGACTTTCCTAATTGTGTTGCTTATTTGGATTCTCTTTGCTTATGAATAGATTGGCTCAGTCTTTCTGAATGGATACAAAATCTCCATTTCAAAAGACCAGCCTCTTCAAGCTTCTGCTTGAGGCTGTTTTCCTATGGCAGGAAGACTGTTAAGATTTTTTTCCTCCTCTTTTCATTTAGGGGAAATATTATATCCTGTCACTTTATAATATTAAGAATAAAGAATATTTGAATATGGGGAGGGGCTTCCTACACATGCTCATTAATCATGTCAATTTCCACTTGTAAATGGATATCATTATAAGTAGATGACTATGCTTAAATATAAAATGGGGCCTACTGTTTCCTAGGGTCTTTGTGCACTGCAGGAAGTCTTTCTAAAACTATAATTTTACTATAAAAATGACAAATAATAGGTGGTGATTACTGATTTAACTATAATTTGATGTTATGTTAATTAATTACATTGAAATCAAATTTAGTTTTTATTCTCACTGTACTCACATTTCAAAAATTAAGCACATTACTAAAATATTCACCAACTGAATATACAAAAGTTAACTTCTTTAATGTGAAATCTCCCATCTAAAGCCTGTTAGAGAAGAAACCTTTAAAAGAAGTAAAATATGTAAATGAACAACTACAACAACAAGATGAGACTCTAATTTTTTAAAAGCATACCAATGTACTGCAAGTGGGGTAGGTGCAAGTGTATCTTTTCCCATAATGATCAAACACAATTTACACTAATATACTGTAGTCTTGAAATGTGGTACACATAGTTAAAAAGGAGGAAAATTCCCAGCATATTCACTGAACATACCAGCCCACCCTTTTTCATCCTCATTAAAAAATGAAGAACATTGGAAAGATAATCCTATCTGTTGTTCTTTAAACAAGTAACTATCTCTGTTGCCCAGTGACAACAGGAACACTGTTGGAAACTTGAAGGACCAGGTTGAAAACAGAGCTACCTAGACAAAATATCCGTGTGGTTGCTGAGTTTCGATTTGAAGACATATCATCATCATCATCATCATCATCATCATCATCATCATCATCATCATCATCATCATCATCATCATCATCATCATCATCTCTTTGCTACCCTAAAGTATGATGTTAGGAAACCACAGTTGTAGCAAAAGTTTGTACTGCTTCCCAGTGAAAATTGATACAAAATGCTGCATGATTAAGAGAGAGGAGAGATAATACTTCTAAAGAAAATAAATATTATTCTGGATAAATCAGTACAAATCAGGTTTGAAAAATGGTCTCTGAATTGAAATCATTAGGGCAATAAATCACCTAACATAATATATCCATATGTTTTTCAATGTCAGTAAGAATGTATTATAGAACTATATTTCCCCATATTCTTTTCTACCATTTATCGCAGCATATTAATAATGTTGTCTATAAAAAGCAATGAGATATAAATGCTTTACAGTAGAAATAGTATTGGCATAAAAATAAAAAAAGGGTTTTATTATTGATTAAAAGCAATCAATCTAAAAAACAAACCTGAATAGCCAATGAATTACAATACCTAGAAAAATAGAAAGAGAGCATGCCAGGGAAAATATTCCAGAGTTGGAATATATATCCAAAAAAGGGCTCCACATGATAAAGATTTAGTATATGGGTAGTTTTTTATTTTGTACACTGCTTTTAAATAATAAGCAGTTTGGAAATACCTTAAAGAATAGATAATTGTCTTATAATGCCTAGAAAAAGTCTGCATAAGTCTGTAAGGACTAGTGCCAGTTAAGAATTTCTTGGTTAATTCTAACTCAGTTAACACTGATAAGACCTCTCAAAGGTAACATATATAAAACATTGCAAAAATCTTATCTTCACTTTATCCTAATGCAAAAGGGAACCATTATGGCCAAGCTACATCTGTTTCAAAAGAGCCACTGTGGCAGCTAGTATATACAGAGATTAAATACAGTACCACAAGGTATTTTTGACTTGTAAGGAAACTAGAGGAATTGGTGCTCCTGAGTAAGAGCCTAATTCTTTAATTTCCAACCCTGTTGGCATTTAAATATTCTATGGATATAATTACAGAACCCAGCTGGATGAGATTAAAAAGCAAAAACCAATATTACTAACTTTTCTTCAATATGGAACCCCATCTCTACCTCCTTCCTCTTACTTGGTATTTGGGCTGCCCTGGAACCTTGGAGTTTCTTGGGCTTCAGAAGGAGAATTCCTGTTGTAATCCATTGCAGTTTAAGTTCTTTTGATATATAGTACAAATTATGAACCGAACATGTTTTTTTTTCCAGTTAAAGTAAAAAAAATGCACCATCCAAAATCTGCTCTTTATATAGTCAATACTATAATACAAGAGTGATGGGAAGTAACATTTTGTACAAAGATGTGATTCCTGTCTTGTGACATGAGAATGAAAAAGATAACCCTGTGAAGCTGTCATGCAGCTATAAACAGAAACAGAATTTAATAAAAGATAGGAGGAGGAGGTGATCGGAAATGAAAGTGGTGGTTTATAATAAACAGGGGCAGGCAACTTGATGATCTCCAGATGCTATATAATGAATTAACGCTGCATGTTATTTGATATTTCCAGAGCTCGTAATCCAACATTTCTGGAGGGTATCAGGCTGCCATTGGAACATTTTGCAGTGGAAATTATTAGAATTTAATTCTTTCCATTACTTTTTTAAAAAAACAACTCCATGAAAGCAGATAAATATTTCTTTGTTGTGTGCAATCTGAAGGCAAAACAAGAACAGCTATACAATCTGTTATAAATGCATTTTATTTTCTCACAATATCCAAGGTAAAGATAAATGAAGGCGCTTTGTAAACTGGAACTTAGAAAATTTGTATCTGTTTCTTCACTGACAAACCTCAGGCAAGATATCACATTTTTCTCTGAGAGTTCTATCCTGTTCCCCAAAGAGATGTGATCTAACAGAATAGAGGTCACTTTCAGAGCCCTTTTTTACCTTGTAAATCAAAGCATTTTTCATGTATTCACTTTCCTCAAAGCTGCTCATTTATCCAAATAAAACTCACTAAGAATGTGTAGGTTGCCAAAATCTTGGCCTGATTATGTAGCCGATTAGGCTGTTGGTTTGAGCTCTGAGCTTGGCAATTTGGTTGCAAAAGTTTCATCACCATTCGAGGAGACATCGTCAGTGCCATATGTAGCCAATACCATATGCCACCAAACTGCATTTAGGCTGGATTGATGGCACCAGAAAAAGCAACTTGCTTCTCTCATGTCTTCCTTAATTTCATATCTATAACTTTAGTTTCTTGAATTCCACAGGGTATGTCATTTAATTCTAAAGCAATAAGGGACACAAATGTTAAACAGGAGAGGACAGTCCCATCTTCCTTTAAAGGGCAGTCCCTCCTTCTCCACAGAGCAGCTACAGATAGAAGCAATCTCTTCTGCCACACACACCCAGCCCTGGCATCAAATTGCCAAGGCAGAGCAGTGGCAGAAAAAGCAGTTTAACTCAGAAACAAGTGATAGGCATTGGAGAGGAAAATGTAGTAAAGAAAATGTAGTAAAGTTCACTCACTATCTATTGGCAACTTTGGGAGCTACACTTTAAGACTGAAAAACACTTGACATGTTGCTTTTCAGCTTGGTTGAGGGGCCTTGGCAAACCTTGGGAGGCAGTTCTTTTCCTGCTCGCTTTTATCTGCAAGGGAGGAGGGGGAAGGATACAGTATCCAATCCTGAGGAACAAAGCCATTTGACAAGAGATCTGGTGGATAAAAAGAATCTCTCCCATAATATTCTGCAGATGGAAATCTGATAGGTAAATGTATGTAAATAAATGTTAATATTTAAAAGAAATATTAACTTTTAAGAGGCCTGTGGGTGCGGGGGAAGAAATTTTACCCTGAAATGGCAGTGAGAAAGCTGGCTCGCTGTAGCAGGCCTCTGAGCCAAGAGATTGCTCAATCCTGATGCGTGCGTACAAGGGAAGAATAGAAAGAAGGGGACTCTCCAATTGCCAAAAACAGAATGGCTCTGGAGGACAATGGCTAGGGACTGGAGGGAGGCAGCAGCTTAAAGTGACCAATAGGAGTTGACAAAATCCCATCCTTTTACCTGCATCACCAATGACATCATCAGTGAGGCATCCTAAATTGGATTAGATCCATGGCAAACATTGTGTCAGGAGGAGAGGGAGAATAATAATTGAAAGCTGAAATTGCAAATAAGGACTTGAAGCTGATTCTCCTAAGGACTATGGATGAGAAGAGGCAAAGTCATCCCGACATGTCACATGAAAATATTTACTGGAGTATCTTTATGCAGTGATTAGGGGGAAACACAAGGATGAATACTTGTTTTGTTGCAATATTGCCATCTAGTGTCAGGCTGTTAGAAATAAAAAGGGCATATTTGATTCATGTTCATTTCATTTGTATAGAACTGAAAGTAAGGATTAAATGATTTTTAAAAGAGGAGAAATGTGTATATGTGGAGGTGGAGGGAGAACAGAGTCCTTCCCCGCCTTATCTATCTGTACTGTAGCTCATAAGAAAAACTCTGCACCTGGAGAATGATTCTACTGCAGGCACTCAAGGGTAAAAATGGCCAAAGGCTAATTATCTTTAAAAAAAAAGGCAGGGGAAACAGATTCAAGTCAGGCAAGGAATGAGCCTGTGTGTTTCCTCAGGTTGATTATTCTGTTTATTTTCTATCCCAACTTTCTACCTAAAAAGCACCTAAAATATATATCAAATACAAGCATTTAAATAAAAATAATTAAATTCTTACTATTTGCAACTTGACAGGTATAGTTAAAGGAAGGTTTTAATTGCTTTCCTGAGGATGGATAAAGTAGGGGCGTAATAATCTTAGTTGGGAAGAGTGTATGAAAAGCTTGTCCTAGGCCTTTCATGCCAGTCTTACTGCCTTATCAATGCCACCCTGAAATAGGCAGAGTTGTCCATCAAACAATTAGGCCCAAAAGAATAAATTTCCATTATTATCTACTGCATTATTATTCTTACCACAGAATACCATAAAACTGCATTAAGAATTGCATAATATAGAATCTCATAAAACTATCAAAGCCAATGCTCTTTCCTCAAAATTGCAAGGCATAAGTATTCATTGTCTTTGAACTTTGATTGCATTAAGAATATTTGGAAACACTTTGAGTAGCTGAAATTGTCAATAGTTGACAGCCACATAAATCATAAATATGTTCAATTCTTGAGAGAAAATATCTTGTGTAAATCACACCTTGAATCACCTGATAACCATGCCTGGACTACTGCCAGTACCTTTACTCTGAAATCTTGCAACTCCCATCTGCGCACTCAATTGCACAAGCTTAGCTTTCTGGGCAAGTCTCCTTTCAGAAAAGGAGAAATCTGCAAGGATACAACCAGGGGTGGGCTGCTGGGGGTTCGCGGGGGTTCGGGCAGACTCTTAGCGAAGATTCTAAGT